>BQNB010031377.1:0-54035 GCA_026074375.1 Tanacetum coccineum | reverse complement strand
AAAAGGATTGGGCGGGTGTTGATTTTATAAAAAGGAAATGGACCACGGTTTGTCATAAGAGGTTAACGGGTGTTAACTCTTATAATTATAAGAGTTAACACCATTAGGGTTTAGGGATTATTTTTGTAATTTTAGAATTAATGAGGGACTGATTTGGAAATATTTAGAGTTTTGTGTTTTTGTGGTTTAACTTAAGTAGACCAAAGGTTGACTTGAGTTGACCACTTTTGACTTTTGATAGCTTTCTCCCGGCTCTTTGCGTGCTCTTCCGTTTCCGTGTTTGTGTTTGTCCGGGTTTTGTCCGTTTTCTTAAGATTTATGCAATATCCGTACCTACACAATCACAAAGACAAAACAAGTAGTATTTAAGCATTTTAAGCATAATTTTGTCTTTTTAGGGCCATTTTTGATATAAATTGGATATGTGTTTTTACACATATCAATCAGAAAACTTTATTGTTTATTGCGATGCTTCGCATAAAGGACTGGGTGTTATACTTATGCAAAACGAGAAGGCTATAACCTATGCCTCTCGACAACTGAAGATTCACAAGAAAAACTATACCACCCATGACCTAGAACTCGGAGCTGTAGTGTTCGCTCTTAAGATGTGGAGACATTACTTATACGGGACAAGGTGTACCGTATTTACCGATCACAAGAGCTTACAACATATCCTTGA
The DNA here is from genome assembly GCA_026074375.1 of Tanacetum coccineum. Classification (NCBI taxonomy): domain Eukaryota; kingdom Viridiplantae; phylum Streptophyta; class Magnoliopsida; order Asterales; family Asteraceae; genus Tanacetum; species Tanacetum coccineum. The sequence continues at coordinate 53,353 of BQNB010031377.1, read as the reverse complement.
CCAAAAGGAGTTTAACATGAGACAACGACGATGGTTGGAGCTTCTGAGCGATTACAATTGTGACATCTGCTACCACCCAGGGAAGGCAAACGTAGTTGCTGATGCATTGAGCAGAAAGGAAAGGGTTAAACCTTTAAGGGTTCGAGCCTTAGTCATGACTATTGGTTTGAACCTTCCTAAACAAATCCTAGAAGCCCAAACCAAAGCATAAAAACCTGAAAACCTCACTGCTAAAGATGTTGGAGGTATGCTCCGACAAGACCTCACAAAGGAAAGACTAAAACCCCATGCGGACGGAACCTTATGTTTAAACAACAGAAGTTGGTTACCGTGTTATGGCGATTTAAGGACTCTAATCATGCATGAGTCTCATAAGTCAAAATATTCTATTCATCCGGGTTCAGATAAGATGTACCAAGACTTGCAGCAGTTGTATTGGTGGTCTAACATGAAGGAGAACATGGCCACTTATGTTAGCAAATGTCTAACTTATGCTAAAGTCAAGGTAGAACATCAAAAACCTTCCGGCTTACTGGTCCAACCGGAGATTCCAGAATGGAAGTGGGAGAAAATCACCATGGACTTCGTGACTAAACTCCCTAAGACGATAAACGGTTACGAAACTATTTGGGTAATCGTTGATCGTCTAACAAAATCTGCTCACTTCCTACCAATGAGGGAAAATGATCCCATTGAGAAGTTAATGAAGATTTACACGAAGGAAGTAGTCACCCGACATGGGGTGCTTGTATCTATTATCTCTGATCGTGATGGTAGATTTACCTCACTATTCTTGCAAGCACTTCATAAGGCATGGGGAACTCGATTGGACATGAGTACGGCCTATCACCCCGGAACTGACGGTCAAAGTGAAAGGACTATCCAAACCTTGGAAGACATGTTACGCGCTTGTGTGTTAGACTTTGGAAAGAGTTGGGATAGACATTTACCGTTAATAGAGTTCTTATACAACAACAGTTACCATACCAGCATAAAGGCTGCACCATTTGAGGCACTGTATGGACGAAAGTGTCGATCACCCGTATGTTAGGAAGAAGTTAGAGATGCTCAGCTTACTGGTCCTGCAGTAATCCATGAAACCACCGAGAAGATCGTCCAAATCAAAAGTAGGATCCAAGCCGCTCGTGACCGACAAAAGAGCTATGCAAACATTAGACGAAAACCAATGGTATTTAAAGTTGGTGACAAGGTCATGTTGAAAGTTTCACCTTGGAAAGGAGTTGTGCGTTTTGGTAAATGGGGGAAGTTAAACCCTAGATATGTCAGCCCTTTCAAGGTGACCGAGAGAGTCGGAACTGTTGCCTATAAACTTGAGCTACCACAACAATTAAGCCGAGTTCATAACACATTTCACGTGTCAAATCTAAAGAAGTGTCTGTCCGATGAATCAGTTGTGATTCTGTTAGAAGAGCTACGTGTTGATGACAAGCTCCACTTTATGGAAGAACCAATAGAAGTCATAGATCGTGAAATCAAGCAATTGAAGAGGAGTCACATTCCCATCATAAAGGTTAGATGGGACTTTAAACGAGGTCCCGAGTTTACCTGGGAACATGAGGATCAATTCAAGCAAAAATATCCACACCTCTTCACCAAGACTGCATCGTCGTCAAGTGCCGCGTCTTAAGCCTTGAGGACAAGGCTTATTTAACCGGGGGAGACTATAACACCCTGTGTTTTTCAGGTTATATTTCGATCTCAACTAATTCATTTTTCCTTTCATTTATTGAGTTTTGCACATTTATGACCATTTGAACCACACTAGTTAAATCGCGTAGACATCAAACGTTATCGTTTAACTAAAACTTTGACCTAAGGCCGTTAAGACCTTACTTGAAACCCTTATATTCGTCATTTAATTTGTTTACGCGACAACAAAGGTTGTTTGGACACATTTACTTCATTCTACCAAAGTAAACATCCAATAAAATTTATCTACATTAAAACCTTAATTTCTATACTTTAGAGAAACCAAATAAAGCTAGATAAAAACTTTTGAAATCCTAAGAAACTAGTGATATTCGGCTGGAATGAGGAAAGCAAGTATCCCATCCAAATTTAACTCTTTTAACCCATGGATAAAAGCCCAAAACCCTTTCTCCCAAAACCCACATGATCTCGTGATATCTAGCTGCTACTCTCATTGATTTTGCCTCTAAGAAATCCACAGTAAACCCCTTTTTAATCCTGTACCAGATACCTTTCTGCATTTGCAAATACATATGCATGTGAGTACCCCTTTGACTAGTAAACATTCCTCAAAATTTTTGTATAAATAAGTTGGTTTCATTCTTGTTTGCACCAAAGCAAACCCACGCCCAACTCTGCTAGTTTTCACTCCTCACACAGCTTTGTTATCCCCATCAAAACCGCGCCCTTGTGTCTTCCTCAAGCATAAAATAATAAAACCCTAAAAACCTTAAAAGCCCTAACACTCAATTCGTCCCTTTTGGTTCCCCTTTTTTCTAGTCGTGGGTCAAGCAAGGAGAGGCAGTGTCTTCGTGGTGCCTTTGTGGAGTCATACGTGCGCCAGTGAAACTTTAGTGTGTGGGTCGATTCTTAGTATTGGGTATTAGGCGTGAGTCAATTAGGGTTCGTTTGGTTCAGGTCTACAACCGAACTTCTTCCAACTTTTGTGAGTCCTCATGGTTTTATGCCTTATCATCTTAAATGTATGCAATGTATGTTTATAGTGTTGTGCGTGAAGATATTTAAAAACAAAACTACTTTTGCTTACTTTCTGATGTATATCGAAGTAACAAGTAAAACCCTGTGAAACTTGTAAGAAGTTAATGAAACTTGGACATATTTGCGAGAGTATTAGGTTTAGCATAGTCATACGTTGTAGTTAGGGCTCACTACGTGGTTATAAACAAAAAAATGTATATGTTACGCTATATTGTTGTAAACTTAACCCATGCATGTAGCTTTTGTGTGCATTATCCGACCCCTAAACACGAAGCATATAAAAACGACTTAATTATTTTCAAAAGTATGACATATAACCAGTGTTATGCCCCTGGAGTCATGTATTTTCGTCAAGTGAGTAGAAAGTTACAAGTACTCAAAGTTGACGAACAAAAATTGTCACGATAACCCTTTTTTGCAAACAGCCAACGTAACATTTTTGTTGAATTATTGTGGCGATTTTTCTAAAGGAAATAACGAACCATGTGCTGTTATATAAAGCCTGAACTATCGACTTTAAGCTAGAACAAGTATCACCCTTTTTCGTTTAGTATCCTGCTCGCAATTAGAGTTTACTTTTGGGTGTTTGCCATAAGTGTCGACAATCTGTCGAACACCTTGTATGCATTCAACCAGTTTTGCCCAACGCACCCCCTACCTTTCGACTCATATTCGACCTAGATAACGACCTCGGCCTGCAAAGTTATAAATTGCGATTGATAGTCAGTAGGTCATAGAGTAATGAGGTATTTTTATTTCGGCCTAACTTTGAGTATCGAGCCAACAATCTGACTTTAAAAATCTGACCACGCAAGTGATATAAGCTGAAAGAACTCAATATTTTATAAGTATAAAACTGCCTCGCGACCTACGCATCTTTAGCCTCATTTTTAACTACTTAAACGACGTTTTTAGACGAAGCTTACTTAATGAAATTTGTAGACTACCCAACTGAGATTTTAAATAAACTTTTACTTTTCAATATCGTCTACTAACGAACCTGTAATTTAGTCGTAAAACTCTAAGCCGCCTCATAATAAAACTTGGTAATAACTACGCTTTACTCAAAAAGTAAACGGCAACGTTTCGTCTAATTATTTAACATACTTAGAGACCAAATCAAGGGCTGACCTAAACTAATATTTTAAAGTATATGCAACCTAGTTTCATAAAAGTCCGAAGTCGTAAATTATATACTTATATTTTAGTCGCGTTGACCCGATAAAGTTGACCATTTTAAAACAAGAAATTGTTTTCAAATATCATTATTTTAAATAAAGTTCAAGCACACACTAGGGACAAGATTGCAAGTATTTATACTATTATTTTTCCGTTTAGTGAATATGTATTATTTATTCATAGGTTGCGGATAAAGTCTTTTGTATCGTTTCTCGTGCCACTACTTTGCTTCTACGTTATCATTACATGATGTGAGTTTATAGTCCCCATCTTTTATACTTTTTTAATCATTTGTCAAATCTCGGGGATGAGATCATGTTTGTTTTACAAACAGGAAGCAAGTACATTTTAAATTCAAATATTACGAGTTTGCCTAAGTAGCTATAACCCACTATGCCCATCATCATGAACTGTTAATTGCATAGATGTAATTGTTAATTGCATTATGTAAGTGCGAATATTATGAATAGATCTATTTGGGATTAACATCCCCATTCGGGCAAGTAGCGCTTGCTAGTTTATCGGTTGGCTGGATACGACGAACGTATACCATTTGGACTCATGGATGTTACGGGTTGAACATCTACATTGGGCAAAGTCATTTATATGTATTTGATATACATAGATTGTTTAGCTTCGGTGTCATGAGCTTAGTTCATTTTGTAATACATTTTTGTGATATTGTATTTGTTACTTTATTACAGGGAAATCTTACTATCCGCTTCATTAACTTTATAAACCTATAAATTCACCAACATTATTGTTGACAGTTTAAACATGTTTTCTCATGTCAATAAGGTATAAGTCACGGATACATTGGCTGGTCGTCATTTGAAGTCACATTATCATAAAGATTTGCATGCATTACATTTTGGAATATTGTTATGTTGTGAAATCTTTATTTTTCCAAGATAAACAAGTTAAGCCCATGAGCTTTTTGTATCGAACCATTTATAAAATCCAATGTATCAGTTTTTAAATGACCCTTATAATGGTCGTTCTCATACCTTGTGCTATTGATCTATGAAGTAATACCCCCAGAACATCATATTCCGCTGTGGCCCATTTTGGGGGTGTTATACAAAAGGTGTATGGAAAAGTGCTCATGAATACCAAAGTTGGAAGATATCATAAAGTTGAAGCTTCAGTTCTTCATCCTCGACAACAACTAACATGACTTTATTATTACTCACTTACTCCTACTCTATGAAAACACTGAAAGTCTCAAATTATGATTAAAGATTGTACCTCATATCATCACAACGTATATTCTGCATTGAAGTAGGATATTGCTGAGCCAATTGTCCCTCACCACCATGGTACCATGCTAAAACATAGAAAGTAACCAAATATTGGTTAGATTTAATATATATCAAATATAGTTGAGAAACTTAAACCTCATGTCTAAATGCATACATACATAAACTTAAAGTAAAGTAATTGTAAGTGGAGTATGTTACCCCTGTCCAACTAACAAAACATAGTAAAATCCTCTTACTTTGGAGTGGAAAAGACTAACCTGCAACATTAACAAATCCATATGTTAATTCATTTTTTAAAGTAATCAAATTGAGCAAAAGCAAAGTGACCCATTTGACCGTTCTCATTTCAAGCATTTTTAGGATTTTACCTGTTTAGCCTTCCATAAGTAAGAAATGTAAATGGGTCAAAAATAACACATTTACATTCAATCCTAAGAGTATCATTAAACTTATAGTTCAATCCTAAGAGTATCATTAAACTTATAGAAACATACCCGTGATTTGCTCCGAGCTGTAGCCAGTGGGCACGTTTGTCTCAACCTCAATAGTAGCGTTAGCAACTGCCTTCATATGTATCGTCTACCAATCTCACTGCAAACCATGAAATAGTTAACATACTTGCTGAGAAGGTGCAAAACTTATATCTGTTTCACCTGTACCCATGGCATGCATGTATGTATTAAATAAGCTCATAAGCCAGGAAAATAAGCTATTCCAAACATACTAAGAAACCCGTAAGCCCAGCTTAACTAAAAAAACACAAAATTTATAAAAACCACTAAAATTAATAAAAAAACCCTGAAATTAGCAAAACCCCAAACTATGCAAAAATTCAGTTTTACATATGTAAAAGTCATAGTGATTCAGATAATTTTGTACCTTTGTTTACATCTCCATGTGGCATGTGGATTTGATATAACTTCAACCAAGGGATATCACAATCATCATTTTCATCACTAAGTTTGCAATAATCTTGAAAACCCAAGCAGATTATGACCTAAAAAAGCTTAGAGAAGATGGATAGGGAAATAGATAAGTGTGTGGAGATTATTCTTTCAGAAATATCAAAAGAATTAAGGGTTGGGGAGATACAGGATGGTGGTACTGGTAGGTGAGGCACTGATAAAGAAACGGTGGAACTTGATCTCAAGAACTATCGAGAATGACTGAATGAGGGAGAACTAATACTGAGTATGTTAGTAATAAAAAAACGAAACACAAAAGCCCAAACTACAGGCCCAAGAAACAAACCCAACAAAAAAGAACCCAGCCCGGTGCTATTTTGTCGCCACCCTTCACGCAAATTAGTATATAGTTAAATGGAATAATTAGTAGTAGAGAAAATCTAAAAGATGGTCTAATACTTCAAACTATAAACATTGTGCTTAAAAATTGGTAGTAGCAAAAAATTAATAGAGTAATATGGCGGAATGCATTACGTAGTCTGTTAGTTTCAACATCACTTGGAAATTTGATTAGTTTATTAAAAATTTTGAAGAATATACAACGTTTATCTTTAATCTTTATGAAAAATCCAACAGTAAACATAATACCTGTAAATCATTTAGGTGTTGTTTGTTTATTAAGAGGTTCTGAATGAATCTGATTCGCACATCTGAATCTGAATATTCGGGAGAAAAGTCTGAATCTGATTTCCATCTTAATCTGAATAAGTGGTTGAGAAATTTGAATCTGAATGAAATAAAACTGTTTGTTTTGGTAAAAATGTCTAGATGTGTTAAACTATAACTTTTACAAATTAAATATAAAACGATTGCATTCGCACAAAAAATGAACTTCATCAAATAAAAAAACAAATTTTATAATATAATCAATTTAAAATTGGAATTGAACTTCTTAAAACAATTAACTAAATGAGTCGCGTTAGAACTGAGATGTATGAGTCTGAAACCATACCCTTCAATTTGAACAAAATATGAGTTGACACATATCATCTTATACACTCTTTATCTAACAAAACATATGCAGTGATTTTATTTAATACTTTTAATACAAAAGACAAAGGTGAAACAAGAAAAAAATCAAAAATTGAAAAAAACACCAAAATAAAAAAAATCATAACAAAGTAGAAAAAAAAAAACAAAAAAGTAAGAAAAAAAAAGACATTAAAAGGTGTTACGACACCCCCTTCACATCTAGTTCAGTAAGAGGTTTATGCCTCTTACTGCCTCTTAATGATCAGAAAAAAAAACGCTTTTAATACTGCTTGCCTCTTACTGCCTCTGAATGACTTGAAAAAAACAAACAGTCTTAATGACCTAAATGTCTGACCGCGTCTGAATGAGTCAGATTAAGATGCTATTAAGAGGCATTTTTGAAAAAACAAACACCACCTTAGTTCATTACAAACATTAAGAGATAAAACTTTCTTCTTTTTTAAATGACAATAGCATGTTTATATAAAGAAAGATGTGATTTCCTATCTTTTTTGTTGCAAAATTATAAAGTTTAGGGAAGTAACTCATGTAAAAACAATAGGAGTAAAGCTAAAAGAAGCACAAGTCCTCGCGTTTTAGTCTAAATACCAAAAAAGAGCAGTATGATCAAATTTTATAGATTTGTTAATGGGTTATGTATCTTATCGGGTTGACCCGATAACCTGATAACAAACTAATTGAGACCCTAACCCGACCCTATTAGGGTATCGGGTTGACCCAATAAACCCGATAAACTAAGTTGGACCTGAATCAACCCGACCCTATAAGGCTTTATCGGGTTCGGGTCGGATCGGGTCAACCCATTTGACACCTCTAGTATCAGCACTAACCTTAAAAAGTGTGTTTGTCTCATTTCTAGATTAGAATTGTAATAGAGACAAACCTGTACAATATGTACTAGTCAATCAACCTTGGGACACACACTTATCACCCATGTGGGTATGACCATACCTAAGTAGTATAAATAGACATGCCTTGTAAACGGAGTATGTTAAGTTTGTGCATTCAAAGTTGTATCTTTCACAAACACCTACTCCTCCAAATCAACTAAGTCCCTGAACAAGTTCAGTAGGTTGGCATAGTTGTCAACTTAGCATAATACTTTAAGTTATGCTAAGTTGTTAGTGAGGAGATCACACACACACACACACACACACACACACACACACACACACACACACACACACACACACACATTGTCATTCAATCCCCATTATTGTTCCGCAAACAATGAGGATAGTTCTTAATAAATTTATAAGAATTAAACGTTGAAAATTAGTTTTTTGTTCTTTACTTGTTTGCATTTATATTTGTCAAAACTGATTTTCATTACATTACTTTAAGCCATGAGTTAGTTTATCTTAATTTTATTGTGTTTGTTAACTAACTCAAAGGGACTAGCAAGTGGTATCAGAACAGAAGGTTTATAAAACTTTTTCATTAAGGTGGTGTTTGTTTTTTCAGAAATGCCTCTTAACAGCATCTTAATCTGACTCATTCAGATGCGGTCAGACATTTGGGTCATTAAGACTGTTTGTTTTTTTCAAATCATTTAGAGGTAGTAAGAGGCAAGCAGTGTTAAGAGCGTTTTTTTTTTTTCTGATCTTTAAGAGGCAGTAAGAGGCATAAACCTCTTACTGAACTAGATGTGGAGGGGGTGTCTTAATACCTCTTAATGTCTTTTTTTTCTTACTTTTTTTGTTTTTATTTTTTCTCTACTTTGTTATGATTTTTTTTAATTTCTTAATTTTTTTTCTTGTTTCACCTTTTGTCTTTTGTATTAAAAGTATTAAATAAAATCAATGCATATGTTTTGTTAGATAATGAGTGTATAAGATGATACGTGTCAACTCATATTTTGTTCAAATTGAAGGGTACGATTTCGGACTTTTACATCTCATTTCTAACGCGACTCATTTAGTTCATAGCTTTAAGAGGTTCAATTCAAACTTTAAATTGATTAAATTATAAAAGTTTTTTTTATTTAATGAAGTTTATTTCTTTGCGAATGCAATCGTTTTATATTTAAATTGTAAAAACTATAGTTTAACACATCTAAACATTTTTACCAAAACAAACAATTTTATTTCATTCAGATTCAGATTTCTCAACCACTTATTCAAATTCAGACTTTTCTACCGAATATTCAGATTCAGATGTGCGAATCAGATTCAGAGATGTGCGAATCAGATTCAGAGCCTCTTAATAAACAAACATCACCTAAATCTGCTCAAGGTTTTTAAAACCTAGATCCTAAATGGCTGCTATAAGTAATGTACCCTAGCCAGTTGACAAGAAAGGAGGCAGTTACTCTGCTGTTGCTCCTCGACTAGAGCTGGGAGAATTTAACAAATAGAAAAAGCATATGCTTTACTATTTGATAGGAATGGAACCCTACTACATTCAATGTATTAAGGATGGTCCTTTCCAACCTATAACGGCTGAAGGTGCCGATAAAGCTAATAGACCCCTGATGAGATGAGGGTGGTCAATCAAGATCAGCGCCTTAAAAGCATCATTATATCATGTCTACTAGATGATATAATGGAGCCAGTCATTAGCTGTGAGACAGTTAAAGCTACATTGACTGACTTGGTTCACAGCTTTGAAGGTCTCTCTGATACCAAAGAAAACATGATCATGGATCTAAAACTTGAGTATCAAACTTTTAGAGCTAAACCCTTTGAGAGTCTCTCACAAACCTACACCCGATACAAGACCCTACTCAATGAACTTATCAATGATGGTGTGGCACTGTCTAAACACAAAATCTATGTGGGCTTCGTGAACAGTCACCCCGAGAAGTGGCTTAGTATCTCTCAGGGACTTAGAAATGCCAATTACACACATACCCTATACCTGCGATGATTATGAGGATGTTTGTATAAGAAGACAACCTACATCTCCAGGAGATTCCCTGAGGACCAAGAAGCCCTGATTACAACACCCTCAGACTTCTCCCAATCAACTGTGCTTCTTTATTCAAACAATTTTCACAGGATTTCTAACAAAATTCTGATGATGAGGCTGATGAGAGATCCAGTGAGGAGTATCTCAGAGACCTAGAGTTAGAGTTTCATAAGAGGGCCCTTTTAGAAAATTTAAAACATTTTATCAAAAGGAAAAACAAATTTTCTAGTCAAAAAGCAAATGAAAACACTAAGTGTTACAAATGTAGCAAAAAAGGTCATTTTGCAAGAGTTTATTTTTCTAAAATGTATGTACCCTCCTATAAATCATCAATTTCAAACTCCACTTCAGTGTCAAAATATTTTCAACCCAAGTTTATACCAAAACTCATTCAATCTTCCCAAAATGCTTAGAGTAGTCAAAATGAACCAAAAGTTCAAAAGGATTATAAGGCTAAATACAAGAAGATGAAAGCCAAGTGTGCACTCCTTGAGGCTCGTCCCTCTACTTCTTAGTCTCTAAATCCCTTTCAGGCAATGAACAAAAGCTTAGTTGCTGAAATGTTCGATTGGGATGAGGAAGAAGTATATGATGATGAGGAGATAACACAAGTCAAGGTACTAATGACTCTAGCGGATGATGAACTCTTTGTGGGGAAGAATCATGCTTGTAATGGTGAATGGATCGACATCACCATGAAAAAGGTAAATATTTTTCTCCCTTTGGATAAGGACTCTGATTGACAGACTTATCTTAAATATATAAACATTGACCTCAAGTATGTTGAAGAGCAGAGATTAAACTTGTTATAAAAATATAACAAAATTGTTTTTGAATTAAATAAGTGTAAAGATGATCTACTTGCCTGAAAACAAGCAAAGCTTGAGGCTGTTACTTTTCAAATTCAAAACACTAAACTTACAAAGTTAAATCATGCTCTTCAAGATTAACTGAAGGAAGAAAGAAAGGTCAATGAAAAGTGGTTAAATAATTCTGAGAAAGTAAGTCAATACATCAGTGAGAAAATTCCAATGCAAAAGAAAAAAAATTCTTGGCGGTGAACAACTCACTGAATCATCATCCAAAAATGATATTAAAGAAAGTCTTTCATACCTGCCTCCCTGGATTATGACCATGAAATGGTTCCAAAATCAAAAGACTGGGTTGAGAAACACAACCCTGACAACAAACTTCCAAACTTTAACACTAGAAGAATTCTAGTCCCTAAAAGTCAAGTTGTAAATGAATGTCTATAACTCACTGAGGTACCCTCTGACCCTGAGTCTTCCAAAGAGTCAGGATCAGAAACCATAACACCTCTACCTCTACTGAAACATCTTTAGAGAGCTTCTCCAAGCTCTAAGGTAATGTCATTGACTTACCAAGATCACTCTTTAAGGGAGAGACCTTATTTGGGTACCATGAAACAAACAAATCCTAAAACACAAGAATCTTCAAGTAAGAGTATTTCAGGACTTGTCACTGTTTTTGATACTCAACCAGTTACTTCTTCAGTTCCTACTGAAACTAAAATCAACGACCAAGAATCTAAAATTGAATAACTGACTAAACTAGTTCAAATGTTAATAGATGAAAAGGTTAACTCCACTTAGAAGATTCAAGAACCTAAATATGTAAATCTACAATTTGAATCATCTAAGTAAGTTAACTCATCCAAATTGAGTCATAAATGTAAACCAAATAGCAAAAACACTAACTCATCCAAACTAGTAAGACTAAAACCCCTTTAGAAACCCAAGCTAAAATGTGAACTCTGTCATTATACCAATCATTCAACTCTGTCTATTGCATGAAATGCAAAAGTGAGGATCATAGGACCCTAGATCATGACATGTATGTTGCATCACTAAAAAGTAGTAAAAACTACAAGGCACAGCCTTATCAGTATGCTTCTTCCTGATGATTTTCAAAATTACCTTGAGTGTAAAATATGTGGAAGTTATGACCATTTAATCTTAGGACATAATCGTGTCATTCATGTCAGAGGAGGAGTACTAGTTAAGTCCTCTCAATCCAATGAGTCCTATATTGGAGTGAGTCAGATTATTCATGGTTGATACGTTTTCCTTGCATTTGTTCTTGACCACCCTCTATCGCTTGTTCATCTTCTTATGTGTGTTTATTGCTTAACTTGTCATCAAAACCCTAGGTTAGATACACAAAACCGTGCCAGTTTCTCAGGCTAAAACCCCCCTTTTGCATTAGTTTTAGGTTTAACTTAGATAACTAAAATACTAATAGATTAGATGTTAACGCTTTCGCTTTTAGTGATCAACACCCTACTTACCACGAAACTCCCACCGACCGGGTACACTACCCGTTAAAGTGTTGTTTTTAGGTATAGTCGGTATAAAATAAATAGTAAAACTTGATACATAAAATACCTACTCACAACGACACATCAATGACCCATCTAGACAATATTCAACAAATTCTGATATACTACTACATCATTCCTTAGGTCCGTTCACATTAGTCTGAACTCACACAAGACACTCGTGTCCCTGAAGCGATTACTCCAAATGAGCAAAACACACCTCATACCCATGTTTAATTTTCTGCATTGTATATTTTTGCATATTATGTGTTTGTGTGTTTTTCTGCATTGTTAAAGTTCACTATAACTTTCTGAGTCAAATACTCAATACGGCGTATTCACCTTATTGGATACGGCGTTTAAATTTTTTTCAAACCAATACATCGTATTCGACTCTATCATTAATACGTCGTATTCAGTTCACTGAATACGACGTATTAAGCTATTTGACAGTTTTCTTTCCTAGCGAATTTATTATAGGTTAAAATGGACGACCCCAACATTACTATGGAGAAGTATATCAGGCTTGAGGAAGAGAAAGCTCGTAGGCGTTGTAAGGTGTATAACTGGGAAACTGCTACGTATGATAAGATCTGGGATAATGAAGACATTCACGACCTCGGATCTGTTGAAACTGAATTCCCAGCTATAGTCTTTAACGACACGTTAACATCTGAAGCAACACTCTCATGTGAACCTACGGTAAGTTCTCTTAATAACAATGAAATTGACTTTAGAATATCGTTTACGAATCCGACGATAAAGATTACACAATAATTTATGATAAAAATTCATTTTCCTATAAAATAATTTATGTCAACGATTTGAAAACGGATTCAGAAAATGATAATGAAAAAGTCAATATGCCTTCGTTTCCGTCACCCGAGCCTACGGTCAGTTGTTTTGATGATTTAGACTTATTTAAATATTTTGAGAATGAATTCCAGGGATTGTTTACAATAATGCTCAAACGTCTAAATCAGATTTATTAACTGAACCGATTTTAAACCCTCAACATATCGATGAATTTAATTTGAAAGATGAAACATCATTATCCAAATGTGATGAAGAGGAACAACATGTTTTAAACTTTAATGATCTATTTCCTTTTAACGTAATTTATACCAATGATTCAAAATTGGATAAGGACAATGATGATGATAAAGTCGATATTGAACACTCTTCGGGGGATTTATCTGTCAAACCTGATGTAATAAATACCAATGTTGGTGCCTATGCACATGGGTCGAATAAGCTTTTGGAAACAAGTCATGACACATCTAATAAATTTTTAAAAACTAAAACTTTTATCAAGGGATAAAATATTAATATCATGACTTGGAATCATCTTAACAAAGGGATGTCATTCATTTCCCTAATCAAGAATTTGTATGTGCCATTTGGCATCCCGTTCGACCCCAAATTGTTTTATAAGGATGAGAGTAAATTGGGGCAAGTCTAACTTAAAGACTAGCCTGTAAACAAAAGTGCTTGCCGAGAGACAACCCAAAATGTAATTTTCAATTTTTATCGAGTCTGACTTCCCAGACTGTCTATATGGCGTATCCAAACCCCATGGATACGGTGTATTAGCCTTTTGGACGTTATCCAGTTTTTATTTTTTTAACATAATCGATACAGCGTATTCGTTAAACGAATACAGCGTATTTGACACAGGTATCAATACGGCGTATCACCGGTTAAAACCGAGTTTTTTTTAAAACCTATTAACGGTTATAAAAAAAAATTAAAAAAAAAATAAAAAAATAAAAAAACCGGTTTTAACCGGTTTTTTTAAAAAACCGGTTTTAACCGGTTTTAAAACCGGTAAAAAACCGGTATTGTTAAAAAACCGAAAACCGGTCTAACCGGTTCGGTTATGTTTAACCGGTTCGGTTAAAAAAACCGGTTTTTTTAAAAACCGGTTTCGGTTTTTATACCGGTTTTTAAAAAAACCGGTTTGTAATTTGCATCTCTAATACCAGTGGTATCTAGATAACATGTTGGACAGACTATAAACCCACTCAAAAATTACATGGGCCACCCAAGAATTGGACATAGTAAGCCCAACTAAATACCGGGAGCCCAATCACTGTAGCTACTGTTACTTGGCTCTTAGTATATATGATAATTATTATATATATTATATATATATACTATAGATAGGTTAAAACGCTGCCGTTTGGCAGCTGTTGCTACAGTACCCGCCCAATGGGCTCCCAATTTGGGCCGGCCCATTTGGCTTTTTTTTTTTTTTTTTTTTTTTTTTTTTTTTTAGGCAATGTAAAAAAACCGCTCGGCATAAAAAAAAAAAAAAAACCTACAAAAATATTGACTTATTCAGATAAAAAAAATACTCGCGACATGAGGCCCAACACATAAGCCCATATAAAAAAAAACAAACTATTAAACATGAGACCGAAAAAATAAATCCGCACAAATAAAAAATAGAAAAGAATAAAAATAAAATTTTAACGCAAAAATTAACCCGCACTATTAAACATGAGACCGAAAAATAAACCCGCACACAATACAATTAAAAAACGCCCTGCAGTAACGCGCGATTCTCATTTAAAGCCCAGGTTTCTATAAAATTATATTAAAAAAAACCCGTATAGCCAAAAAAAGAAACCTTTAAACATAAGCCCCACACATAAGCTCATATAAGAAAAAAAACAAACTATTAAACATGAGGCCGAAAAAATAAAACCGCACAAAATAAAAAAAAAATAAAAAATAATAATGTCTCGCGTAGAATAAAACGACGTAGTTTTGTTTCCACACTACAGTTGCTCTATCCCCTTCTGGCTCCCAATTGGCCAACTCATTTGGCCTTTTTTTTTTGTTAGGCAATGAAAAAAAAAACCCCGCTCGGCACTAAATAGAAAAAAAAAATTACAAAAATAATTGACTTGTTAATATAAAAAATGCCACACGCGACATGAGCCGCAACACATAATCCCCATATATAAAAAAACATATATAAACATGAGACCGAAAAAATAAACCCGCACAAATAAAAAATATAAAAGAATAAAAATAAAATTTTAACGCAAAAATTAACCCGCACTATTAAACATGAGACCGAAAAAATAAACCCACACAGAATACAATAAAAAAACGCCATGTTCCCATAAAATTATATTAAAAAACCCCTACGTCGTTTTGACGTAGTTGCTACAGTAACCGGCCCATTGGGCTCCCACTTTGGGCCGGCCCATTTGACTTTTTTTTTTTTTTTCTTTTGTTACAGTAACCGGCCCATTGGGCTCTCACTTTGGGCCGGTGCCCATTTGACAAATTTTTTTTTTTGGTTTTTCTTTTTCTTTAACTTGGCAACTTTAAAAAAAATTACTCGGCACAAAATAGAAAACAAAATTACCCATATAAAAAAAACTATTAAACATGAGATCGAAAAAATAAACCCCTACAACAAATTAATATAAAAAAATTGCTCGGCACAAAATAGGAAAAAATATTACAAAAGTACTGATTTATTCAGATAAAAAATACCCACGACATTATGCTTAACACATAAGCCCATATAAAAAAACAAACTATTAAACATGAGACTAGAAAAAAAAAACTATTAAACATGAGACCGAAAAAATAAACCCGCACAAAATAAAAAATAAAAAAGTTAACGCCTCGCATCAATTAAATGTCACGCATCAGAGTCAACGCGCGAACAATCATGTTTAACACATATTTACCCAAATCTCATAAAATTATATTAAAAAAAAAACCAAATAGCCAAAAAAAAAAACCTTTAAACATGAGGCCCAACAAATAAGCTCATATAAGAAAAAAAAACAAAGTATTAAACATGAGACCAAAAAATAAACCAGCAAAAAAAAAAAATTAACGCTCCGCAGCATCGCGCGGGCAATCACGCTTGTTAATATTATTCTCGGGTAAAAGAGTAGGTTTTAACTTGGTAAACTTCAATAGTAGATATAACTGTCGTTATTTAGCTATGTTTCTCATTTAAACATCTAATAAACAAAGGGTTTTATCATCTTGTGTAATCTAAAAAGAAATTACTGCAACATAGTAAATCTTCTTTTCCCAAGTAGACCCAAAGCTTTTTAGTAATTTTGAACTCAAACACACAAGTCCCAAGTAGACACAAAGCTTATTCCATATTTGTAAATTCATACACAGGCTTGGGGTGAGCAGAAAACTGAGAAATCGAAAGCCGAAACTGAACTGAAAACAACCATACCAAATTAGTAACCGAACTGAATTTGGCAAAACCGAACCGAACTACAAATTCGGTTCGGGTTGGATATTGATTTAACCGGAAACAAAATTTATATAAATATATATTTTTTATATATATTTATATGTATAAAGACCATTAAAATTTTATCTTAATATAAAAATAAGAATTTTTTATGTTTGAAATAAAAAAAAAATTTGCTAAATATCAATTTAATTATTATTATTATTAAATAAATAGTGTAATTTGGGTTATTCGGATCAACCCAAAAACCGAACCAAATTTAAATTCGGTTTTCGATACGGTTCAGTTGAATTCTAGTTCGGTCGGTTTCAGTTAACTCAAAAAAAAATTTACCAAACAAACCCGATAGCCTCGAACCGATCAAACACCCCTATAACACAGGCCTAACACTAGGCCTCCCAGCAACAGTCTAATACACAGCTAACCTAATTTTTTGCACACCGCAGACATCACAAAACATAGGAGAAGCACAAAAGAACCAAAATCCTATTGAAATCATTTAAAACAAAAAAAATTAACAACAGAAAAAATCAAAATCATTCCACCATATTGGAATCTTTTTGAACCCGTTAAAAAATGTCACCTTTTGGAGCAAGTGCTACTGAAAAACTGGATATGATCCACACAAAATTAAATGTTTTGACCCGATCCCATTTTGATCCGTTTCCCAGACCACAACTCCACTCAGAACTAATGTAATATATTGTGGTAATGTCAATGATGGTACATCTCTCCATTTTAATTTTATTTTAAATATATAAAATCAGTGGGAATTTTAGAATATATATATATAAATATATACAATCAGTGAGAATTTTATAATATAATATTGAATTTTTCGAATATAATTTTGAATACTCGGGTCACATTTATTGTTTTCGACCCGCCCCTGATCCACTCTCCTCACATAACATAACCTGATCCTAAACCGCCCCATTATTATCTCCACAGGTTTAACACGTATATCCTTTTATGATATGTGTCCTCTTTTCTCTCTGTCAGTTTCTTAGTGACAAGAAAAACACACACACATTAATAAGCAGAAAAAAATAAGCAATCTTATTGATGCAATTGATTGAATTCAATTTTTGAGTGTTCAAGTGATTTGAGGGCAAGGGTTTTGAATTAAGTATGAATTAGAGTTCTTTATAACACACATTATGTTTTTTTACTAGCAAGAGGTTTTGTTTTTTAGGTTTGTTTTCATTTATTTACTATTGTTTCTATTGTGTTTTTTTTAATATTGATGTTAATTCCAGTCTGTGTTTGATAAACTGTTAAGGGTTTGAGATACGGATCAATTGGTGGATATGTTGAAGATGAATCAAGAAGTGGAGTTGTGGTTGTTGGTGTGAAAAGCGCCGGTGAAGTGGGTGCCTAACAAGTGGTTGATGAAACTTTTAAGAGAAGTGAAAATATGGTAAGTTCTTTTAACATTAAAAATTAGCGTTTTAAAGTTATGTTATCTATTTTTGATTCAGTTTAAGAAATGTATTTTACCAAGTTGAAAGTGATGAATGAAACTGGGATGAGTGATTTATTAAGCAAAATTGCAAATATGATGAGTCAAAACAAAGTTGCAATACGTGAGTACTATAAAAAGCAGTCATCGTGTCAATGCATAAGCTCAATAAAGTAAGCTGAAAAATATAAGGGGTTTCGTGTCAACTCAATTTGACTGAAACCAAAAAAATATCATGTATATTAGTTTAGTTAGCCTAAAACAAACACTACACATCATAAAAAATGTACTCTTCTGCTTATATGCTTAGTTTGTTCCTTTCAGTTCTTACTTCTTATCTCTTTCAAAAACTTGAGAAAAACCTTCATTTTGCACATGTGGTAGATAAAATATATATTATACGTTTACTTAATCCTTGGTTCTATACTTCTCTGATGGATTGGATTTGTTGGATTTGATCAGGGAGAAGACAACTTCCCTTACATTACAGGTCCCCCTCCACCATCTGCGTTTTTGCGATGAAAATGTGCTCTTTGGGATTGTCCAAGACCTGCTCAAGGCGGATGGTGTCCCGATTATTGTAGCGCCTTGCATGAGTCATGGGATATAACATAGGTCCGGAGCTAACAGATTAATGAAAATGTACAACGTGAGATTTTGTGGGTATTGTCCAAAGATCCATGTCGAACCCATTGGGCAGGACTATGTGGCATTTAAGCATCAACACGTAAATGGGTAGCATGGGTCGTAGATGGCGGTGCTTGATGACTTAATACCACCAAGGTATGTGTGGCATGCTCTTGATTTTTTAGAGCCCATTTGCAGAAGGATTGAACCTAATTATTCAAGGGACTGACGACGTTGGAATATGTGTGCAGGCTGGTGCTGCTATGCCAGAACAATATAAGCCTTCAACCGTTCTTCATCCGGTTTGCTCTGATCTATTAAGGTAGTAAGGCGAATCCCACTAAACACCCTTTTGCCCTTCTATCTACTGCATTACATAAGCTATTTCAATAAGCTATACCCAAACAGCCCCGACCTTTCCTTCCTTTTGAATCACGAATATTATCATTTGCTTATTGATGTGTCTTCATAAGAAGCTGTCGTGGTCTGCCAAAAAAAGTGTTTAATAGGTGTAATATGTTTACTCTAAAGTTTATAAAATCATGATAATCACATTTTTACTATCTTAAAGGTTTTAATGCGGGTAGACCAAGAGCAAAAGGTAACAAAAGATGCTCGGACAGACGTTGAACAAGATGTTGAACCTCAGAGATACGCCACTGAAGTGATTCGGGTTAATACATCATTCTTTCACAAAACTATCATTCATATATTTGGCAACCAATCGGTTAAAATTTCCTTCACATCGTTACAATTTGCATAATTCAGGAGAAACATGAAGTGGCGGCTGCTTCGCTTGCTGAAATGGAGAACATAGCAGTTACGGAAGAAACAATGTTGGAGGCAACTTTGCAATATCGGTCTGGCCAAACTAAAGCACACCTTTCTCCAAGGTATTATGATTTAGGTATTTGCCAAAATTAAGACTTATGCTACTTCATCAAAACTGAAATGCCCATCTCAGACAACCCATTCCGCCATCGACAACTACGTTCACTAGTCGTCCCGCAGCGGAGCGCGGGCCGACCATCTCGTTTCATACAATCATGCAAATAGTTTTTTATAGAAGAACAAGATTTTAACTTTATAGTTGAATGTGAAGTGGTGGTACTTTGCTCTGACTTTTAGGCAGTGTCTCATTTTTCTTTTCTAAGTGTTCGAGAAACTCCATCACCATCGGGTCGGTCCACGGAGTTCCAAAGTGTCCACCTTTAGGTGTAAGAATCAACATGTAGTATCAATATGTAGTTTTGATTGTCTTGATCAACATCCAGTAACAAAAATGTCAATTCCACCTCTTGTATTTTAAAGAGAGGTGTTTATGTCAGACATAAGTGAGGTACCCCAATTGCTTCATGAGGAATTCCTCTGATAGGGGCCATGGGATCATTTGTAGCCTGCAAATCATGGAGTAATGCAGTCAGAACTTTTGTTTCACTGGCTCCCCGTGTTATGTTAATTAAATATAACCCTTCCCTGTCACAGACACGTTCAAGAAAAAAATATAAATTTTCAGAGTTTTTATCTAAAATTTAATTAAAAACTGAACTTGAATTATGAAATTACGAATGGGAATAACGAATGGGAATCCACGCTTATTGAATTTTACTCTTCAGAGTACAAAATGGGTAACTCGGGTGTCTGCATATCAGTGATATCAGTGACACCCACGCTTATTGTGGTCAAGATGATATTTTTAGTATTTCACAAATAGATACTAAATCATGTGAATCATTGAACCCTCATTTGACTGCAAACCCACCTTGAAACGAGTTAAGAGAGTGAAGCTCCAAAAATTGTGTCATAAACTTTGTTAAAGCCCTTATGCAAATCCGCAACCGCAAGGACTACGCAGATGAAGCCTATTAAGTATCTCTGTTATTATATTTATACGTGTTTCCTAATAAGAAAAGAACATCTCGATTTCTGATGCATTACCTCACCCTAATACTTAACCATAATGTTTGTTCCAAGTGCCAGCAACATATAAATTTCCATTTGGGTAGCAATTGGAAACATACGCTTTCGCTTCACCAATATCTCTCCAAAAAAACTGTTAAAAAGTTTCATGAGTAAACTTATGAAATGTACAAAACCATGATGGATGATCGATGACCAAGAATGGTGGCAATGAAATGCCTCATGGGTGGAACCGTGGAATATCGACCCATTCCAGTCCTTACGAAGTTGGAGATCGCTGACTATCTTCTTGAAAGAGCAAAATTATGTCGGCTGAATTAGTATGTACTATAAGACCCTTGATCAAGTCAGTGGTCAAGTCAGTGGTATTACATTGTATGTAGTTGCTTACGTTGGTTCCAAAATTTGGACAATTTGATCTATAAAAGGCTTTCTTTGGGTAACATAAAAGGCTTTCTTTGGCTCCTTGTAACAGTCCTTTGTTACCTCTGTGCATCATCATACAAACAAAAAGACACATTACATTAGGTCATTTTATTTTATTATCAACCGAAAACAGGCCGATTCATTATAGGTATTACAAACGACTTGAAACATTGACACAAAAAACCTCAATCTAAATAAAGATAAGAAAGTGTCCTTAAAGTTTAAATAGACATATCCTAAAAGCAAATTTTAAACACCAATAGAAGTCTTTTCATCAACTTCTTATGGCACGGATTGAGTCTTCAACTATTGGCTATTAAAAAAAACCCAATTTACCAATAAACCACAAATCTAATATCTTACCAAACACGTCTTAATATTCACAGGTAAACCATTTTGGATGACAATAACATTGACGCAAGTCACCACGTCGATTAGTTTAGTTCTAATAATAACAACAAAACATCAAAATCAATAACCATAGTATAGCCAAATTCTAAATACAAACCATTAGCACCCTTTTTCTACCATGCACAAGCCTTATTAGTAATAATATCTTGGGCTCTCTCAACATTTACATCCATTTTCATAATCACATAACCCAAAATTAACTTCATTTAATATAGAATAGCACATCATCATCATCATGATTGACCTTGAAGTTACTAAACTAAAATAGTAAATCACATAGGAAAGAAAAGCTAGAAGTTAATCTAAAACTAACCTTTAAAATCAGGTTGTACATCTATATACCTTAAGTATATGACGTTTCAGCTCTTCTTTGGTGATTCAATCACACCTAATGTCAACATGGTTTTGATGACGTAATAATGTTTGATGGCAACCATCCCAGAATCACCATGCATCACATTTAACAACACAATATACAAAATCAAGTGCCTCTTATTATTACATAGAACATAAGCAAATCCTTAAACACAGCTAGTAGTTTCTCTCTATACCCAAAACTCAAACTTAAAAATCACAATAATCAGATCATTATGAAGTCAAAGGCTCCGTAAATCTTCAATTCGGATTTCATTAATTTATAACCTAATTAATTATATATATTCCAGAAATTATTAGGATGCTCAATCATCAGTTGAAGCACAATATCACAAACATCAAATTTACCGTAAATAAGCCATACCACATCAATTAAAGCACAATAACACAAACCCACAAATTAATTAAAAAAATCACAAAACCCCTAAATTATCACATGAATCAATAAGTCATAAAGTAATATACCTTAAATTCATTAACCTAAATACACATACCTGGGATTAATCGGATTAACTGATTAAGCGATTTCGATTTTAGATTTTCTTTAGTCGCACTAAGTTTTCAGATTCTTTTATATCGTGTGTGTTTCTTCTTCTTTGTTTAAAGAGCATTTTTTTTCTTACCAACTTTAATCAATTGATAACGGTGGATGGTGGATACTGGTCGTGGAAAGTGAACACAGGAGGAGTAGCCTTTTTTTTCTAATTTACAATTTGATCCACAGCTGATGCAGGCCCAAGTATTGAAGAACGGGCCATTTTATTTCTGAAAGCCCAGGATCGTGTGAGGAAATGCCCTTTATTCAAAAGGTCAATAACTTGGGCTCAATAATCCGTTTCAACACAAGGCCCAAACCCACCGTTTCGAAAGACTTGGCACGAGGAGATCGCCGGAGTAACCCCAAAAAAAAACCCAAATAAGTTTTTTTTTGGGGTTACGGAAGTTTCGAGCCTTGAATCTTTATATTTTAGGAGTTATTTACATTTTCGTGTTTTTTTGAGAATTTTGAAACTTTGTTTTTGGCATAACTTTCGGCTCGTTTGTCTTTTAGGGCCCATTTCAGTTTCATTTTCCTATTTAACTAATTGTACTATGCCTTGGCTATAAGTTCCAAAATATATGAAAAGTTTATTTTTGGCAGTTTTGTCAAGAATCTTGCCTAACTATCGGTATTCCTTTCGAATCAACGATAATTAAAAAAATTGTTTCTGGGCATTCATAGAATCAACAGATTCAATTAGTTATCCTGTTATTTACACTACATCAACAGCTATCAAGTATTGACTTTAAAGTACTTATGTTTTTGATTTTTTTTATATGCATTAATTAACATAGACGAATTTATGTGTTTTAGATGCCAAATATGGAAACTTTTAAGATTTTAATTAAACAAATAATAGGGAAAAAATAAAAAATTCAGATGAAGCATACCTAATAAAAAAACATTCTTTTTTTTGTAATATGAAAGTCCTCATTTTTAGCTTCTAGCTAGCTAATTTCTAGGAAACAGTTTTGTATGCGGAAGGAATCAATCACGCTTTTGACCAGGGCCAGTCTACTACAATGATATTGAGAGCTCAATATGTTACCTTATTTTCAGGCTATTTTTATATCTTAGATATACAAAGAAATCTATAACAAATATGTCATTTTGACGTCCATGGTGTAATTACGTTACCAATAAGGCACCCTTATAACCGTTTGGTCCCTTGATCTTTTGATCGTGTTAAGCACAAGAGGTGGCGATGTTTCATGCCTTATAGCTTCTTGTGATGCTCTGACTCTATTCATTAAATTTCTCGAAAGTTTGCTCCGAAAACAACCATTCAATTGACATGCCTAAATATTGTTTGAAATGGTTCTATAGTATGATGTATTTCACTCATTAGAATTTTTCAGACATGTAAGCTATGGTATCTTGCATAATTCACAATGAACTGTACATATTGTTTAAATATATAATTAAATGGTATAATGCACATAATTCATTGTTTAAATACATATAATTATGCAAATGGGTTCAGCCAAACACAAATAAAAATAATAGGTCTAACAAACATTATCCCGCTAACATCTAAGGTATTTGAATCCGGGTTTGAACATCAAATTTGATCTTATTATGATACAAATTGCCCCATTCAGTTTAAATATTGTCTACCTCGACAACGCTACCTCATGAGTTGTTCTCAGTACATGTGCATACCCTTCCGCCTTAACATGATGGTGTAGCCTAGGGGTGTAAACGATCCGAGCTTTTAACGAGCTACTCGAGCTCGAGCTCGAGCTCGTTTTACTCGAGCTCAAGCTTAATACTCACGAGCTCGAGTCGATCTTGAACAAATATTAGTGCTCGATATTTGACGAGCCGAGCGTTTGAAAAAACTAATATTTTGGCTCGGCTCGTTCGAAAACTCGTTTAAACACGAGTCGAACGAGTCGAACGAGCCGAACGAGCTAGTCGAGCTTAACGAGCCGAACGAGCTACTCGAGCTTAATAAGCCAACACTTACTATATAAATTTTTAAGCTTATTTTATTTTAAAATTTTAAAAATATTTTTCTAGTATTATTAAGATTCAAGTTGTATCTTAATATTTTATTTCCTAAGTTACATATTTGCCCTCCACTTGAAGGTAAAACCTCATCTTTTTCTATACTACTTTGGTTTTATAGGCTTTTTATTTTTCTCAGCTTTCTTCTCTATTTCTATTGTGGGATGTGTTTTTTTTTACCCTTTTGGAACAAGTGTTTATCCTTTATTTTATTTTTTTTTCTTTCTTCTCTATTTCCTAATAAGGGTTATTATCTTCCCTCTTACGATGATTCATGAATATAAGTTTTTTTTTTTTTTAAAACGGTGCTAAAATATACGATTTTAAATGAGAGTTTGAGTCCAAGTTAATAATTATATGGGCATGCACACAAATCCTATAAACAAAGTCACCGCACATAAAATCATACATAACTAAGATGAAAACTTAAAATGAGAAGGATGATAAACTATTATAACCATCCATTTGAGATGTTTCTACTTGAATTAGATGCATCTCTATCCATTTAGATGCATTTCAATTAGTTTTGAAAGTGATTCTGAAGTGAAAACAAAGCAAAGTAGTACTAGCAGCAAATTTGACCCGCATGGGACAAAATTACATAGGATTCTCTTAACTTGATTAAATGCATCTTATATATGTAAATGAGTCTAAATTTCAAACACACACACTATATTAATTTTGAAAAATATTCTCTATATTAATTTAAGACTTATTTATCTGCATTAACTCCAACGATTGCTACTAAAACTTTACTAATTTGTTTTACTACTTTAGTTCGTGCTCTTTTATATAACACCTACTTTTTCATCGCTTGTGTTCGTTTATATAACATCTTCATCCCGCTCCCAATCCCGCACTCAATACCAATTCGTTTTTTGATCCAAATTTGTCATTTGGAACTGTGGTGATGTTATTGTCTTCTTGAATGATGATGATGATGATGATGACATGCTAAAGCCTATTGTTGAGAACTTCATAATCAAACTTTTATTGTTGGATGGAAAAAGGTTTAGATTCTAATTGATGAAAGTGAAAGTAACGAAGATTAAAATTAAAACATATTGGAATTTATGTTTATAAAAAAACGTATGAAATAATCATGCAACTATAAAAGCTTGTCGCTATAAAATCATGTTGTTGTGCGCGAGTACTTGTATAGTAAAAGTATAAATCACCCAACGGATTTTCTGTAAAATGATCATAGAACATCTCAAGCGATATTTAGTGTTACTTAACTTTGATGTCTAATGTATATAGTTTATCAAAAATATACACTAATATGAGCTAATGTATATGAAATGACTTGACACTTGATATTATAGGTTTAGTTAACAAATTTATAGTAATCTTACGAAAGCATAAACATAGAACACAAAAGAAACGTTACACACTACTAAAACGATAACAGTTGATGTTTAAACAACCCGACGTAAAAGTTTTAAATAGATTTAAAAAAAATAATCTACAATTAGCTTATTTTCTAAAGGTGCATAATCTTAATCAAATATTATTATAACTTAAAGTCGAACGTTATTATAACTAGGCTTTGCTTAATTCATAGAATCAACAATTTTTTAGTTTCATTTGATTTTATGTAGCCTTGTGTCTGACGTCTCTAACAAACACATGGTTTGAGAATATTGCCATAAATACTGATTAATGGTTAAGTGGGTGTTTGCTTTGTTTATTTCTTATACGTGATTGAAATCGGGAAAAGCACATCCTATAGCATTATAAATAAAACAACTTTATACATGGTTTAAATGAAATTTAAACTCAGTTTGATATTACTATTGCAACAAACATCTCATTTTTGTTTTAAAATAAAAAATATATAAAAGTTTAATCATCTTTTCTTTGTTAACTAGAAATACTTAAAAAAAATAAGAATAGAGTTTGAAATATGAAAAGAACAAGAGAAATTGAAATATAAAAAGGACATGGTTAGTAGACTTATCCCACATCGCTAGAAGAGGAAAACTTCCAAGAGAAAAAACTCTTTATAAGCAAAGTCCCCACCCTATTTTAAAAATTAGTTAAGCTTTAGATGTTATTAAACATTAATATTGTGTTCTTAAACAATATTTGTTGAGCTTGTAAGTTATATTAATATTAACTTTAGTTTGAGCATTAGAATAATTTTTATAATTGTAAATGAGCTTTCGAGCTCGGCTATGGTTAATATCGTAGCTTTATCAAGCTCAACTTTTTAATATGAGCATCTTAAGTCTTAAAGTTAAATTATTGTAAGAGTACAAAAAAGGTAAAATATCTTAAACGAGCCTCAAGCTCGAGCTCGAACAACAAAAAAATATCCGAGCTCGAGCTCAAGCCAATTTATAAAAGTTTATTCGAGCACGAGCCGAGCTCGAGCCGAGTGGTTAATAAACGAGCCTAGCTCGTTTAGGCTAAAACTCGACTCGGCTCGGATCGTTTACACCCTAAACGTGAGCTACACCCACTTCAAAAAAATAATTCGAATTAAAGGTTACGAGGAAAGCTAATCTTATGGGAGATGATTTGTGCACATAAATTATTAATTTTGAAAAGTCTAATGTACAAGCTGTCAAAAAGGATATATGCACACTACAAGAGTTGTGTGCAATTCAGTTCCCAAATCTTATACATAAAAAGAAAAATACCCATTACCCACCCAGTAACGGATTACTTTAACCATAATTCCCGCCCATTTTTATCGTATCATTTTACATTTAACATTCCACCTAAGAAGCACAGTGATCAGAAAGTTTAATCATATATTCATTTCCAAACACACTGCCGTACGTACTGTACGTATCGTTTCTCTCTTCAATCTTAATTTCAATCATGTGTATAATATTTGATCTTTGAACCCACCCCGAACTCAAAGAACCTGAAACTTTGTGTGTGCTCAAATAATCGTAAAATCTTGTGTGCTATGCCAGCTAATAAGTTGTTTAAGTGCATGTTTGTTTTTTATTTTGGGATTTGTGGTGATAATGTACTGAAACTTGCGGTTCAACACAGAGTTAACAGTCTTGAGAAAGATCTCATCATCTTGCTAAATTGAGCAACAATTTCAGTTTTTAGTGTAATCTTGTTTTTGTTAGACCGTAGTTTGTATAAGTCTATCGACTTTTCATATTTATTGATAGGCTTAGCCCACTTGTGTTTTAGGTTTTAGAATGATCCTCAAAGAATTATAAATTGTAATAATGAGTTAATGATAATCAAGCAAAATTACACAACTAATAGTTTTTATTTCTGTTAATTGCATCAGTTATTTATGTCGCATTCATTTATTTAAAAGTTCCTCAATTCAATACCAGATACTCAATATGCTTAGCCTGCAAATGTTAGTCCAAAACTAAAAATACACACTCCAAAGTATTTTCTTGTTTGGCAGTTTTAATTACGACTAATAGTTTTAACCAACAGTCTTAAGTATAACTAGCAGTATTAATTATACTTAATAGTATTAACATTTACCTTAGCAGTTTTAACTCTGTCTTTAATAATTATACAACAACATGCCACTATTCATCACAAACACACTAGAAAAGACTAGATAGATGTTGGGAATTATAATTTGAGTTGATTATGACAAAACATATTAAAGATGGAAGACCTACAAGACAATGCTGATTAAAGATTAGTCAAACAGTATTTAATGCTCAGCTAAAAGATAAAGATCAACATTAATGCTGATTGAAGACTGGTCAAATAGTATTTATGATGATTGAAGACTGGTTAAATAAGATTGATCTTATCTTGTCTTGTAAACCCTACTCCCTCTATTATATAAAGAGGGTAGGCGTCTAGGTTAGAATTATCCATTCATAGTAGACTTCTCCAATGAGAGTCTAATAGTTAGCTTATTAGTTTATGTAATAGTTCATAGTCGACTGATTAAAGTTGAATAGTTGTAGTTAGCCATATATGAGTCATGAATCATCTATGTGCTTATTAGTTTATTAGTAGTCTTATGAATAAGAAAACCTTGTTCATAACAATGATTGTGTTCTTTATTATTCCGTTGCGTGTTATCAATCATTGTTATTATCCTAGATGGGCTTAATCGATCTCAACATGTGGTATCAGAGCGGGTTGCTCTCGATATCTAGGGTTCGATCAAGGTTTTCATGTCGTGTTTATTTTCTGATTTGGTGTAAAGGTGTGTTTAATAAAACTAGGGTTTTGAAAGAAACCCTAACTATATGAGAAGCAGCAAGAAGATGGATCAACAGCAGGTACATGGTTCTGGTTGACGATTTGGTCTCATTAGGGTTTTCTATGAACCCTAATCTAGTCATCATATTTGTTTCGTCCCGCTTACAAGAAGCAGTATCATGATTAGTACTGCTTTCAGAACTTAGTACTGCCTATTACGATTTAATACTGCTTGAAGATGTGACTTAATACTGGCGGCTTTTTGTTAATACTGCTAATGGCAGTTACTACTGCTTGGGGTAAATTATTAGTGCTGCTCATAATACGGTTAATACTGCTGGTTTTAAATTTTAATACTGCCTTTGTCGTCCGAGGTATTTTTAAGTCTGCTAGTTCTGTCCGATATAACTAGTTTGTACTGCTAGCGTTGGCCGATATCGGATGTCACACACTTATGGACGCGTTTGGATCTCGAATAATGATGATGTGTATGGATCGTTTTTGACAGTTTAGTGCATGATATAATTCTTGATGACCTTTTAATCAATTATGTGACAAGGGTACCCTTTTTGTTCGTAGATCGCCGGATGAGGCAACGGTACAAATAAGGAATACACAGGCAGATCGCCGGACTTAGATGGCAAGCAAGTCACATGGAGAGAAGACTGACTGTTGTTGCACTTAGATGTTTCTCATTAATTATAACTATTTGAAGCCAACACGGACGCATTTGGGTCTTGAATAGTGATTATTTTTGATGAAGATTGGTTATTACTTGTGTGTTGTTGTAGTTGATTTTCACAGGTGCGTGTCTTATTATATCTCAAATGGCTGACAACATTTAAAGATAACTTGTTCGTGCTTATAATGTGGTGACGAAGACTTGACGAATCTAGCAAACGTGTACGATCTATCTTATGGTGCTTACTACGTACATTTGCTATCACTTAGTATGTGTCTCATAGAAGATGAGGATTTTTGTCAAGAGGTTGCGGTCTACTCATATTTTTCAAATGACTACCAGCATTTGTATGAGTTCGACGTCACGTGGATAGTGCAAGACATAAGACACAAGCTTAGGAGATTCTACTTCTTCAACATATGGATAATACTCATTTTTCTTCATTGATAATTTGCTACTTGGAGCCTACTAAGTCCATGATTCAAGAGATGGTAAACATGTTAAGGGGAAGCTTATTGTTTATTTACCATCTACATGCACTCCTATTTGATTATGACAAAAAGGGGAAGAGTGCATGGATTCAGGGGAAGTTCTTCATCTATATTAGCTTCAGGGGAAGCTTGTGCTTATTGGTTTTGTCATTATCAACTAGGGGAAGATTGTTGGGAATTATAATTTGAGTTGATTATGACAAAACATGTTAAAGATGGAGGACCTACAAGACAAAATATCAAAAGATCAAAAGATGGAAGATTTTGAAGATAAAGATCAACATTAATGCTGATTGATGATTAGTCAAAGTAGTATTTATGATTAGTCAAATAGTATTTAATGCTGATTTATAGTTTCCTAATCTTATTTGTTCTTATCTTGTCTTGTAAACCCTAACCCCTCTAGTATATAAAGAGGGGTAGGCGTCTAGTATTGATTATCCATCATAGTTAGATCTCTCCAATGAGAGTCTAATAGTTAGCTTATTAGTTTATGTAATAGTTCATAGTCGACTGATTAAAGTCGAATAGTTTATAGTTTATTAGTTTATGAATAAAAACCTTGTTCATAACATTGTTGTTCTTATTTGTTATTCTGCTGCGTGATCAATGTTATGATATCCTAGATGGGCAAAACGATCTATGAAGCTTAGATCGTGGTTTACAATTCTACTCCTTTGAGTAAAGCTTAGAGATTAAATGATAGGGACAATATACGATCAGAAACAATTTCTTAAAACTTCAAGGCTTTTAAAACTACTAATTATTTTCCAAACAACTAAGCATTTTAAACTATGTGGTGTTGGCACAATTGATAGAGTGTAGTTATAAGCCTTCTTGAAATTATATTTAAGGCTCTAAAGTTAACAACTTATGACAAATGAAGCCCTTGGAGTTAAAATTCCCCCTCAAATTATTGTCCGTTAAGTTAAAACTTTTTCCATATAATTATCGTTCGGGTTATAAAACTTATACCACTGGCAATCTAGAACCTTTCTGTATGTACGTTAAAACGAAGTAGTACCTAATTGCATATGTTTCATTCAAAGTCTAACGTTGGTCACATAACATCTTAAAAGTCTAAATGAGTTAAAATTAATTATCTCCCCTTTTAAACTCATGATTAGTTATTGTCAACCTTTTTCGTTTACTCTTGATTATTCAGAAAGATCGTTTTGAAAGAATTATTAGCACATTTTCCCCCTCAAATAATGTCCTGTTTTCTATTTAAAGAGTTGTAGACATTGTTTGAGTGATAGAAAATTCTTTTAAAATCTTTTCTGATGAGAGACTTAGATGACTGATTTAGCTTTGAAAGGCTACACTTTTCATCTGGTTAACACAAATAATTTTGGAACGAATCATAGAAGGAAAATTATTTGGTTAAAAGAAGACTTTCTCTTTCTTTATCAAGAAATATGCCATGAAGCATACCATTATTTTTTTTTTTGAACGGCAAATGGAATTTTATTAAAAAAGGGCTAGAAAGAAACTAGCAGACGATATACACGCAAAAACGATCCAACAAACAAAGAACGAAAAGGAACAGAAAAACACTAACGAAACGAACTCGCAAAACAACCAAAGGCTATTAGAATAAGAAAGATCCCACCATGGCGCCAACTGAATTAACTCCCATGAACGAAACCGAACACCCGAGGCATCATACCAAAAAGCGATCTAACCGGCATCCTTTGTTTGTCTCGATAAGGCATTATGAAGAAGAATAGCTTCTTTAACGTTGCCATAATAACTCCAAATCTGAAGATCGCTAGGAAAATAATCTTTCCACGAACGTAGTTGCGCGAGAGAGAACAACCCGTGTATATTTCCATTGGGGTCTCTATAGCTCCATCGTTTATCAGAATCTATCTCGTCACTAGTTAGAGGACC
Organism: Tanacetum coccineum; assembly: GCA_026074375.1. Taxonomy (NCBI): domain Eukaryota; kingdom Viridiplantae; phylum Streptophyta; class Magnoliopsida; order Asterales; family Asteraceae; genus Tanacetum; species Tanacetum coccineum. The sequence continues at coordinate 21,761 of BQNB010031377.1, read as the reverse complement.
AATATAATCAATCCACGAAGAACCAGACTCAGCAGCAATATTTAAATCATTACCCGGGGGTGTAGATGGAGGCGCAATGATGGAGTCTTTTTCAGGAGCAATAACTGGCGTAACATCCTCATTATCATCAGTGGTAACATTACCACAATCACCCTGAGAATGAACTCCAAGAATCTCACCAGCATCATCTTCCAAATTCTTTTCCATGCAATCCTTAATACACCCATCATTATACAAGACCGAATCATCACGAATCTCGCCTTCTTCAAAGGAGTCCACAAGATCACTTTCCACCCCACGAACATCCTCCTCTCGCAAAACCCGACTAGAAGGCGACACCGAATCATTGTTAACATTCTTAGGGGAATCTGAATCACAACTATCGACATCCAAATGCTCCTCATTTTCCAAACTTTCATCCAAACTAGGACCCTCTGCATCCTTCCTTTCCAGAGGATTAGACTCGGAATTGACCTCCATCGATTCAATATTGGGCGCCCAATATGCAAACTCAGTAGCGATAATACGATAAGTCCGATTACGATATGAAACTATAAAGGACTCTATCACACGATGTAAAGACTCTGTAAGGACACAAACCTTCCCATGAGACATTGGTCCATCACTTACCATATCCGTAAACACGCTGCTTCCCCACCGACCACCCAACTTCTTATAAACCTCTGGAGCCCATGATGCCAATGGCAGACCCACCAGGTCTATCCAAACACATCTTTCATCTGGAATAAAATCGTGAGAAACATCTTTGAACTCCAAAAATATCTCTTTTAACGCCTTTGAAGTCTTGACGCTTTCCACTTGATCCATAGAGTCGAATTCCAACCAAACCCAACGTCCCCCAACATATCTAAGACCAACATCATCGAATCCCTCAGAAGACATATGTTTTAGAAGCTCTGAAATGACACTTAAATCTTTAACTTTAGCAAGAATACTACGCTCCATACCATCCAAATCAATACAATCGTCTACCGAGATAGACATCACCGCTTCATTACCCGCTTCCTTATATACCTTGTTACAATCCGACACCCCCACAGATTCTGCTCCAGCATTACTTGTACCGTATTTGCCCGACATGTCCACTGATTTGTTGCCCAGGACCGCTTTAGCATACGAGTTAAAAGACTGAAAAACATTTTCGTTGATACTAACAGATTGAGAGTTCGAACCTACACTGGGTTTGCCGTCCCCAGAACGTTCCACAGGTCTATTATAAGTTCGACCATACTTCGCCACATCGGCAAATAAATGAAAACCACCCATCCATGCCGTTCTTAGATTGGAAACTAACTGATTGATATCATTAACGTTTATAAAACGTACAAAACCAAATCGATGACCCGATTTGGATCTCTTTGCAGCTATGTAAACATCGATCACCACACCCCATTTGTTACAAATATCCCAAAGATCTTGGACCGACGCATTCCATGGGATATTAGAAACAAAGATTGATGAAAACGACTTATGTTCCTCACGAAAATTAGGATGGGATTTGTTGGGAATACCTTTGTTACGTTGCTCTTGACGACGATTATTATCGAGATGATCGTTCCTTTTGCTTTCTGAATAATTATTAGATCGGTGACCTGTGCCAATTGCCATCGTTATTTAACAACAGAATAGCCAAGATCCGAAAATAGGATTGAAAACGCCTATCATTTGAAATTAGGTTATGTAAATTTCTTATACTTGCCTGTATTTTAGCTTATTTCAAACAGTACAATGAAGTCAAAGGTTCGGCTAGCAGTATTTTAGCACATCTTAGATTAGTTGAAGTTTGTGATGATAGATTTCAGAAGCAGTGCGTGATAATATATATAGACTACATATATTATACTAATATTTGGTGACTTGAGGCAGTCTACAAATATATTACTAGGACTCATATTTACAGGCTACATATTAGTTTGACCTATGGCTTTATCACAAGCATATGCCTAACAAGAGGGGATGGTGGTCAGTTTACCAAAGGTGAACTTAAATTAGGGAGAGATGTATGTAGACAACCATTTCCTTGCATGTTGCAAAGAGGTTATGTTCATGACCAGATCAAACGCATAACCTTTTGATCACGAATGAGTAACTTCAGTAGTTGCACCATGACTAGTGTACTTTCCTCTTGCAAACGAACTATATAAAAAAGAGGCGCCTAATATGATATCATGATTAAAGAATTTATCATTCCTGACAGCAAGAAAATAAATAAATTTGTATCACAATTGTTTGTGATTTTACAATGAATTTTCGGGTTCTTGAATTATATGTATGCTGGAAACATATCTTCTTCCTTAAAAATAATCGATGAGAACTTAACTTGTTATTTTACCGTATATAGTGTCCTAGTCAAGTTTTTTTATTCATATCGTTAGTATATTGCCTTACCTATATTGTATAACACGACAGAAGGAACAACTCAGAAGCATGATGAGCTTTGAACCATATATGCCGCATTCACAGAAGAAAAAACGCATGCGGTCAAGAACCCTATATATGTCAATTCTACTCACAATATTCTCATGAATGGTAATTGAGGGCCTATGCAACCAGTAGTTGATGTGCAATTAGACATGGCTAAAGTTTCACTATCGACCTGATCATGGGTTGTTTCAATAATATTATCCATTAGCGTGTTAGACTGATCTTAAAAGGTGACTATATTTTGTTATTCAAGTTACATCTCCTATATCGGCAATGTTCACGTTTCTAGAGCTCAACAGTATTCGGTCTGTTTGTTAAGGACTTAAGGTTTTATGAACCAATGGAAGAGATAACTTGTCGTAAGATCACCGCCTCTACAAGTGGGATCAACTGTAGAGCTATTTTCTCGAAAAATATTTACCATGGCGGTCACTTTATAGACGATTGACATCATTGTTTTTATTTAAGGAAAGGAATAACGAACTTCCGAATTAGGAAAGTTGATCACATTCTTGACACAATAACATTTGTGGGATGGGAGTGATATTTGCTAAGACTCCATTTTTCTTCTGACATGCATCTCGAGGAAAGTAATTACTAGTACATAATTGTCAAGAAAATATACCGTAAATCTTAAGAGCACACGGTATAGTAAGCTATAGGGCGCGTTATGGCCTTATGACGCCATCCTATGGCGCGAGACCACACCACCAATGGCGTTATCCGGCTTGTGCATGAGAACACGGGGTAAAAAGTTTGTTACCTAACTCGTAAAAATTGTGAAAGTTCATTTCTAATTAATGAACTTAACCCTTTATTTTATGTCAATGAGGAAAAAAGAGAACACAATACTGTTGGTATATCATCAACTGGTTGGATCACCATTCTCATACAAATTATTTTTTATTTTATAAATGATCAAAGATTTCAAAAAGACGCCAAAAAGATTCCTAGTTTCAACATTTTAAGAATGGTTAGAATTTCTTTTATAATGTAGTATAGATGAAAACTTGACAACATTTGTTCTCATATATTCAAAGATCTAATCACATCCTGCAAAACATAATTATAGAACTTGATTTTAGTTTTAGAAAAGAAGTAAATTAAAAGATGAAACAAAATGAGCAAATATCATAATTCATAATCATATAGTGTCGTATAGAAGTTATATAAATGAATAGTTAGCTAAGATAGGAAACAGTTACACTAATTCAATGTGCTTTACTATTATATTCAAGTTCAAAAAATAAAAAAATCAAAATAAGTTCAACACATTTAAATGAATTCGATATATACGGGAATGAATTAATATTTGGCCATTTATACAATTAGAAAAGTTCTATAATGAATTTTGTGTTTTATTATTATATTTAATTCTATTATATTTTTTTTGTTTTTTTTTTTTTTATTTTTCGTGAAGTTTTCTAGAATCTGCTTTTCATTTGACTTCAAGTCTGCACTCCACTATGAATCATCTTTGAAGTACCTTGCAGGAGAAATACTGTACTCGGCACGAACTGAGCAACCCATACACTTCTGCTTTTTGGGATAGACCTTAACGAGGATCCACCAAGACATAGTTCATGCTCGAACTATGAAACACGCGCACGCGACATGTTGCTCAACTAAAACAAAGAACCTCCAAGGCAGGTTGTTGAGGTTTTAAATGGTGAGGGAAAGATTGTTGCATATGATATGCCTCATTTTATTGCGGTAAAGACCGTGTTTTTTAAATCTTATTCATGTTTCAAGTTGTTAATTGTTGGTTTGTTATCTTGGTTTATAGTTAGTTATTTTGCACCAGGTAAGACGCAGTGATACATCTAATGAGTTGGGTTTAGACGTTGACGATGTTGCATCTCAGAAGCAATCAAGAGTTCTGCATATTTTTACTACACTATAATACATTTAGGACATTCTTTCAACGACAAAGCTTAAAATTCAAACATTTTAACCATCAACTTTTTCATTTTTAATAGTTAATCAAGTTGGGTTTTACACTACACGTTGGTAGTAAAACAAAGTTAATCAATTACAAGCCTATTGAAATGGATGTTGGTTATACCAAGTTTAGACAACATGTACATTCATCCAATGTTTTAGGCTTGTAAACATGAAAATTTTCATACTTGCATGATACTTTTATTCCAAGTAAAATAAATAAAAAAACATCATAAATCATCATAATCTATACTACATATAATCTAGAAAGAGCCCTCTCTTTTAATATTTTTTTTTTTTTTGAACGGCAAATGGAATTTTATTAAAAAAGGGCTAGAAAAAAACTAGCAGACGATATACACGCAAAAACGATCCAACAAACAAAGAACGAAAAGGAACAGAAAACTCTAACCGAAACGAACTGGCAAAACAACCAAAAGGATATGAGAATAGAAGATCCACCATGGCGCGCAACTGTATTAACTCCCATGAACGAAACCGAACACCCGAGGCATATACAATGAAGCATTAGCTAGTCTAAAAGCAAACGGTATTTGGTAAAGACAAATCAATTCCGTTGATGGTTGACAGTTTACCAAAAACTGTATGGTAATTAACTCACCATATTTTTGAAATAAAGAGTTAACTATCCCAGAGCAAACGGCTACTGGTAAAGGAAAATCAAATCCGTTTATGGCTGGTAGTTTGCCAAAAACTACAAAGCCAACTTGGTTGGATTGTTGCTGAAAAAATATTGCTGACAAGACAAAGTTGTTGATGAAGATGGATAGTGTTTCAAGATCATATCAAAATGTGTTAACGTGTTTGGATACATCATCTAAGAACTTAAGAAGATTAACATGAAGAAACATGAAGTTAAAAGAGTTCAAAATCATGTTTAGGGGAGGATTGTTGGGAATTATTCATTCCTGACTTAGTACCGTTAGGTATATACTTAGTACCGATAGTTATAGTTAGTACTGACAATACAAAGTGTTAAGTATTGCTCAGAGAGTTAGTACCGTTTGTATAAAATAGTTAGTACCGTTTAAGAGATATGCATGAGATATTATAAGAGAAGATATGTATTATCTTTTGTGCGTTTTGTAAGTCTGTTGGGGTTTATCCTTGGTCTATAAAAGGAACCCTACGGCCTTAGAGAAATGACAATCAGTTTAATATATATATCTCATCTCATACAATCATATCTCATAGTTAGTAATCTGTAATCACTTTAACAGATTAATAGAAATCAAATTTTAGTTTTTCATTGTTTTTCTTAATACTATTGTGTAGATTCCGCATATACAATAAGTATTCATAGTCAATGTATTCTCTATAGTCAATCTATATTTATACAAGTTGGCTATCACCCTTAGCAGGCTGTAAAGATCTGTTCAGTTTGGGACTCACACACAGATTTTTCATCTTTATGTTACAGATTTACAAAATATTATAGGTGATGGAAATTGCGGATTCCGGTATGTCGATGTTGTTCTCGGTCTTCTTCAAGATCAATGACCCCGTATCTGGTTTGATTTGTTGTTGGAGTTATATATTTTAACCAACAAAAATACAAGTATATATTTGGAACTATATGGTATAAAAAAATGATGAGGCCGTAAGAAAAGCTGAAAAATGGATAAAGATGCCAAACATGGGATTGGTTATTGCCTCAACGTATAAAAGAGTTGTTATCATTTAAATTCACGAAGAAAATTTTGGAGGCTACACTACAAATTTTCCGCTTTGGTCGAGTCCACCACATGAGACAATAATGATTGCTCATGTTAATGGCATCTATTATATTAAAGCGACACTACGCGAATGTTGCCCATTGTCATCAGCTCATCCACTTTGGATTACCGATTGAAGAGAGAATGCATCCGGATGAGAAGACGCATATGTTAGTCGTCAAAATATGTTTCACGAATATCTTTTAAGTATTCCTTATACTATTGACCTAACAAAATAATTATGTAATTGACCTAACAAAATAATTATGTAATTAGGTGAGTGTATTCCTTTGGAGTCGATTGATATCTTTTGGAGGACACTAGATGTTTCATGGTCAAATCCTTTGGAACATGAAGATATTCAATGCAACGATGAACTACACATTTTTAACGAAAATTTCAACAAACAGTCCAAGGCAGGAAAAAGGAGTTTCTTAAGAAAGTTAGGTTTTATAAGCAATCCAATTGTAGTTCTAATTAAAGAACATGCAGTTAAAAAATATACTTGGACGACCAAGCTTGAAGAAACAACAAAAAAAGAAGTGTGTTGATCCGGAAATTCAAGATCTAAGTAAAAGTAGTTATTCAGCCAATCTTTTCGGGATAGACCTTAACGAGGATCCACCAAGACATAGTTCATGCTCGAACTATGAAACACGCGCACGCGACATGTTGCTCAACTAAAACAAAGAACCTCCAAGGCAGGTTGTTGAGGTTTTAAATGGTAAGGGAAAGATTGTTGCATATGATATGCCTCATTTTATTGCGGTAAAGAACGCGTTTTTTAAATCTTATTCATGTTTCAAGTTGTTAATTGTTGGTTTGTTATCTTGGTTTATAGTTAGTTATTTTGCACCAGGTAAGACGCAGTGATACATCTAATGACGTTGACGATGTTGCATCTCAGAAGCAATCAAGAGTTTTGCATATTTTTACTACACTATAATACATTTAGGACGTTCTTTCAACGACAAAGCTTAAAATTCAAACATTTTAACCATCAACTTTTTCATTTTTAATAGTTAATCAAGATGGATTTTACACTACACATTGGTAGTAAAACAAAGTTAATCAATTACAAGCCTATTGAAATGGATGTTGGCTATACCAAGTTTAGACAACATGTACATTCATCCAATGTTTTAGGCTTGTAAACATGAAAATTTTCATACTTGCATGATACTTTTATTCCAAGTAAAATAAATCAAAAAAAATAAATCAAAAATCATCATAAGAGGGTAGGGTGTGGTAACGAAAACCCTCGCCACCTCCACTCTCTCTCTTCTTCACTTGCTCTTCACCACACCACCCCACCTCTTCACTTCATATTTTTAGGGTATCTCGCCACTGCAGTGTCGAGGTAAAGTAAATAAAAAATAAAAAATAATTATTATTATATTTTATAATTTATGTGTTTGTGTGTGAGTGGTGGGGCCCAAATGAAAAGGTATGGGTGTGTTATGAGTGAAGGGGTATTTTTGAGTGGGAGTGAAATACTGATGTGGCAGGCTGTGGGGCCCGTTTCGTTTTGTGGCTTAAGCCACCATACTCTTTACTCTAATCTATACTACATATAATCCAGAAAGAGCCCTCTCTTTTAATTACTAATAAATTCCTCAGTTTTAAGTGGTTATATGCATATTGTACAAACTAATATAGCATGTTACAATATTTAAATTAAATGTTGTCATTACCATCCCCATTACTTATTTGATCAAAACAAAATATTTAAACTTTATACTATTGAAGTCCAAGAATTAATATCAAAATGTTAGTTGCATAATTGAATTATTCTAATTCAGCGTTTTGCCGATATTGATATCTTCGAAATTAAAAACTAAAAATGCAAAAAACTGATTTTTTTTTTTTTTTCTTCTTTTCTTTTCAAAGATATTATTCACAAACTTTTTCCTTTAAGTAAATTTTTGAAAGATATAATTCGCAAACTACCAGTCCATTTAAGTATGTGCAAACTGCTGTTTTGTATCATCATTATATCCTGATGCATAGGAAAATGTCATTTCCATATGAAATAGTGTGTGATAAAGTTATTTCTTAAATTCTCGTCATGCGTGAAGTTATTATCACGAAAAATATTGCTCGCCAAAATTTTTTAATACAGGATACTCGTTTCGCCAAAAAATTTTAATACAGGATACTCGTCGCCGCAACGCACGAGTATCCTGCTAATCTTAGTCTAATTTAACTCATGTTCTTGAAGAAGTGAGTATTGACTTTTTTCAGCCTTTTGTAATTATTATTTTGTTGTCAAAAGTAGAACTAAAATCCATTCAAAAGGAAATGAAATAAGATCTTTCTATTTTGCTGTTGAGTCGAAAGAAAGGATAGGTATCCTAATTTGGTATATTCTCATGATGTCCTCGGTCCAACAAAGTTAAATAACTTTTATAGAATCGGTCCTCGAACCCCTTTAACTGTATGTAAGACCACCTTTCGCAGAAAGTCTGGGGACGTCGATAACATAAATTCTGAAAGAAGACAGTGCGCAAACGTAACCCTTATGGATGTTTATTTGGGATACATGACGTAAAAACAAAAATGAACAGATAGTACTTCTGAAGTTATCACACCATACAACAAGGTTGAGTCGATGAATTGACAGAAAGAGCAACAAAGTTAATGCAAAAAGTCTCTTGGATCGGTTACAAAACCAGTCAAAGCTGAGGCTGCAGCAGTGTAAGGAGAAGCTAGATAGATTTGACCGTCTTTGTGGCCCATACGACCCGGGAAGTTCCTATTCGTGGTCGACACACAGACCTGCATCATTAACAATGTCAGTTCATGCTAAACGCAATTCGAACAAGTAAAAATATGCGTCGGTAGGGTAATGGGTCAAAACAGGCCACATAAAAACGGGTCTGATGATTAAGAAGCTTTGAGTTTTTACATTAAAAAGCACCATACGTTTTCTGTATGCAGTATCTCAGTATCTGTATGTATAAGTTATTTTGTTTGAAGTTGAACCAAATGATCTTTGCTCGTGTAAAGAAGAAAATATATTTGTAGAAAAATGAATACTAGCCTGAGGTTCGTTGATGCGTGCATAAGTATCCTTTGGGCCACCTAAACAGGCCCCACAACTAGGACTAGTAGGTGTATCGCAGCCAGCAGCCTCAAATATCTGGGAACAAGTCTTGCCACCAGAGCCTGGCACCGGGAGGGTATATAGGTCCATCCAAACCTACCAAATTATAGCGTAGGCGCCAATCAATATACATTTTTTCTTAACAATTTGGAAAATATCAGAAACTTGTAGTAGCGAGCATAAGACTACAAAGTACAAACCTTTTGAGTAGCGGGAACAAGAAATGTGGGCACTTTGACCTTTTCGCCCTGCACGTTATAATCAATGGTTTGAGTAATATTATACACAAACATTATCGGAACCTAAAGAATATAGAACAGACGGCAAAACGATAAAAAGTGAAGATTATCTTACTGAAGCTAGTAGAACTCTGGCAGCTGCCAGAAAATCCTCAGTTTTGCCTCCGGTACAAGATCCGATATACACTCTGTCGATTTTGACATCTTTACATTCCCTTGCTAAAGCACGGTTATCAGGAGAATGAGGCTGGCAAGTATAAAAATTAGCACCTTTAGTACATGAGGTTGCAAGATGGTAGGAGTTGAGTAACGGGTCCAAATGGGTCAAAACAAGTTTAAGTCATTTTAGTATGGGTTGAAACGGGCCTAGCACCTGCAGACACTTTTTGGTCCTTAATATTAACGCGCTGATTCTAATAACAAAATCCTTAGCATAATAATCTATGTTTTGAACAAATTAGGAGGCTGCATCCATTAAAACTAAACATCGGGATAAACTGACTCGTTTGGGACACACAGCCGATATATATACTCATTCAAGTGAAATAGAGAATCAAACCTTGGCGACTAGGGGCTCCAATTTGGTGACATCAATTCTGTACTCCTCAAGAAACCTGAAATCCAAAGAAAAAAGGTATGTGTCAACAATATGTGAAACTAAGGTTCTTATCACATTATACGTAATCATAGTGTGATTCAATAGTGGATATCTTACAAATAAGGTAGTAAAGCACAAAAACAAAAATAAAGTCACCTTGCTTCACCATCACTGTAGACTGGTTCATACGGAAGAGATGTTTTGCCCTGCGGAGAGATGTAAAATCTTAGTAAAATGACAACTTCAAATGCGACTATGTGAGTATCTGAATAGGACAACAACTCATATGATTTTGAAGAATGACAAAACATAAAACGAAACACAGTTTCAATGACTTTCTATTCAGGGGAGCATGGTCTCGAAATTAACTTTATGGGGCTTTGTTACGAAGTTTATTAGTGGATTTTGGAAGTACATAAACTATAAGATCTGACCAATTGTTCATTTTACATTAGATTGCCCTTTTGAAGAGAGAATGATGAAACAAACCTCGAGGTACTTAAAGGTAGTAGCATCAGCGGGAACAATACCGTTCTTCCCCCCAGCTTCAACAACCATGTTGCATAACGTCATTCTTTCTTCCATCTATGCAACATAAATGAGAACATGAGATTATACATGAAAAACCGATACAATAATAAATGTGGCAAGACTTGTCTACCCGTCTCATGAAAATGCTATATTTTCTTTCTCGTTAGACAAGATACTGCTAATGGACATGTTGATAATTTGAGGCGTTTGCATACGACAGGAAACAAAGCAGAATAAAGAAACTTACTGTTAGGCTTTCAACAGTCGAACCAACAAACTCCATTGCTTTATATGTTGCACCAGATACGGATATTTCACCAATTATCTACAATGGAATAAAACATTAGTGAAACAGAAATTGAAATTTAGATAGTTTTACATACAAAGAAATAAACCATAAAAAAGAGCGTTTTAAAGATTACTTGTTTTGCGCATCATAATAGGGATAGTTAAACTTACTTGTAAGATCAAATCCTTTGCAAGTAGATAATCGGGCATTTCCCCATCCAACACAAATCTTAAGGTTGGAGGCACCTACGTATCAAGATGACAATTAATACTAATTGATAAAAGTTAAGTGGCAAGTAACGAGACAATTATGTAGATTGTATGCATTTTCTAACCTTGAGCAAAAGTTTTCCGGCCCCTAACACAAAACCAGCATCTGTGTTGCCAATTCCTGTAGCAAATTGGCCAAATGCTCCGGCAGTACAAGTGTGGGAATCCGTGCCAACCAATACCTGAATGTAAAATTGTGTGCAAATAAGTCAGTGTAACATCTTTATATAGTAGAGCGGTCTTTTTAGAATTTGCAACTTCGAGATATAACACAACGCAAATTAACCCATTCATAATTGAATAGGTCGAAACGGTCACCTCTAATATACAGTAATTTTGAGTCTAAATTTGGATAAACTGATTTTTAGGCATACCTCTCCAGGTCTGCAATGACCTTCTTGAGCAAGAGCGATATGGCATACACCTTTGTAATCAGGATTAGCCTAAAAATATAATTCCATATTAGTATCTTTCTAAATGAAATTGTAAAACATAAAGAAAAACATTTATAAGTTGTTCCAGCGATCAAGATAAAAAGAACGAGAGCATGGTACCTTGAAGTTGCTAAGGTCCTTGATATCATAGAAGTATTTGATCCCTTGCTCATGAGAGAAATCCCTTATGATATCGACATTTCTGTTTGCCCTTTCATCACTTGTGAAGATATAGTGGTCGGGTATGATGACAACCTTTTCACGGTCCCAGACCTAAAACAACCACAAAATATAACTAAAATAAATCACCAACAACCGGGTTTGATCCAACAAATCTTTATGGAAAATATCAAAAACATAAACGACGATGCAAAAAGGTCTAGATTAGATAGATAAGATCCATTAGGCGGCTACAACATAACCGTTTTTTTAAACCTTCACTGTGATAACCTATTACATGTCGGCTATGCTTAGAATTAGAAATCCTTACTACTAAATAATGGGCTACTAATGGCTTACACCATTGTTTTGTGTAACTATTCCGATAAGTAATTTTTCTTCTGGCAATGGTAAAATCAATTCTTCTATGCATTCGTTTCCTACATACTGTGCATGTAGACGTAACCACTAAAACAGCAATCACATTTCAAACTACAAACAGCAGCGACACATTTTCTTGAAGTTACTAGTACTCACCCGATTACAAAAACATTTTAGCGGTAAAAAAATGAGATAATGGGTACCTTAGCATCATTTCCAAATTCCTTCTTGAAGATTCCAATGGAACCGGGGCCACAGACATCATGTGTCATCAGAATGTCAATGTTGACCCAAACGTTTTCACCTGGGATCAACTGAGATTTCTGAGAAGCCCTAGAGAAAATCTTCTCTGTCATTGTCATTCCGGTCTTTACCTAAAAAAAGAAAACTCGATTATTCAAATAATCACACAATTCACTCAGCGTTTGGAAAAATAGAACAAATGTAACACAAAACCCAAGGCCAAGTTATCACGTTACTAATGTATTTTGGTTACGATCCTAACTGTGCAAAACGGCGTTATGCATAAACCTAAACCCCACATGTAGGCATGTAGCTGTCATCACACTCGTATCTATGATTAACCAAAGTCAACTCACTCGTAAACATCCATCCATCCATCTTTATCAAACTCAACATCAATACACATAACCTTAGTACATTTTCGCTGCTAGATGTAAAATTACCGAACTATCCCTAACGTAATTCAGATTTGTTGCTTATCATCATTAAGCATATAAACTAACCAATTAGTCCGTAAATCCTACCATCTTTTTGTCAAACATTAATGAACACAATATACAAAAACATGGAACATTAACGACATAAACACAATAATGACTAAATAAGGAATGAGAACGTAAACGCAACTGAGCCAGTGGTAGAAGGTTTTCTTTCAGATTGCTGAGGTGTCATAACAGAAACAATCTTTTTTGATACTTTTTTCTGCATAACTTTAACCAAACTCGAAGATTGTGCTGATAAAGACGACACGCCTCCATCCTTCTGCAAACATAACAAGAATAATTTAAACAACGAAATCTTTTGAATAAAAAAAGACCCATATGAAAATCATTGATAAAAAAATATACCCAATTAGATAAATTGAACAAACAGCTAATAAAAATCAAAAATTTATTGAAAAAATTAACAAAAATCACATAAAAACATGTCAAGAATGGTTTTTTTTTTACATTAAGAAAATACCCATTTGAATAAAATCATTAAATATCTAATAAAAATCAAAACTTGATGAATTTTTATTTAAAAAAATATATAAAAACTGGGGTTTTTTTTGGTATAAGAAAATACCCAATCGATTTAATTAACTAAACTGTTAAAAAAGTTACCGGGGTGATGAAGGGAGATGAGATTGCAGATGAAGCCGCCATTGATGACATGGTGAGGTTGGTTGGTGTTGAAAAATACTTATAAGGTTGGTGGTGTTTTGTCGGTATGGAAATCGTTATATATTTTGGTCTGGTCTAAGTAGTGGCTTGGATGATGTGGCTTGTGGCTTATATGAGCTCATAAGCTTTTGTTAAAAGTTTTTTTATTTTTATAGTAATATATTTTTGTTTTAAGGTGCATATGTTGTGTCACAGCCTGATTGGTTAGCAGTTATTGCTATTAATTATTATTAGGTCTCACAAATAACTGCTGACCAATGACATACAGTCTGTGTCCCCACCTTAACATGTACCTTTAAGACACATGTTAGAAAAACTTTTTTTATATATGTCCATCTCTCTTTATATAAGCCACAAAGTTAAGGCTTATCAAAACCCTACTCATAAGCCCAATGTCAAACATTTAGTTTTGGCTTATTTAACATATATATATATAAGCTAATAAGCTCGTAAGTCCGTTATATAAGCTTAGCAAAACAGCCCCTATAAGATTGAGGTGAGCATCGGTGGGTCCTTCCTAGTGGAGTGGAGATATATGGTTTTGAGAAATGCTAGATCCATAAATGTTTTACAAAAAAACATCCACAAAATGACTTGTCACCTAATTTGTGGTATCCTTTATCTTCTTTTTAGATTCTCTTTTTTTATACATCTAATAATATGCTTGACATGTCATTGTGTGGATGTTTTTGTGTAAAAATTTTGTGGTTCTAGCATTCCTCCAACAAATTCATATGGACCAGCCCATTTAATGATTATACTTATATACTAGGTGAAATAAATTGAGTCTATGGGGTCGACTAAATAAAGATAGGTATGAGCAAAATAGACCGCGAATCAGACCTAGGAGTGGGCAGAAAAATCGAATAACGAAACTGAAACCGAACCAAAAACAATTGAACTGAACTAATAACCGAACCGAATTTGCCAAAATCGAACTGAACCGAACTACAAATTCCGTTTTCGGTTTTGATATGGTTTTGACAATCTGAACCGAAAATCAAATTTATATATATATATATATATATATAGTGTGAGGTTCTTTTCAGAACCAAATAAATGTACAGAACTGCGAGAACCACATTTTTACTCTTAATTATACATAATGTACAACATGACAATGCAAAATGGCATTTCTGAAAATATATCTAACTTAATCTGAATAAAAAAATTAAATTAAGGGCAAAGTAGGAAATTAACTTTTCCGCAAAAATAGCATCTGATAACACAAAAACCGTTTCAGCCTCACTCTTATAATTTAATCTTTATCTCCATCTTTGCCTCTCAAACCCTAACCACCATCCTTACCTCATTCTCATCAATTTCTGGTCCCAACAACAACATCATTTACAAATTTATTCATCATCATAATCATTGCTTCACTACGAATCCATTCATATAACCACGTTAACGATCCTATACATCGATATGGATTTTCAATATCACGTTCAGGTACTATGATATTCATTTGATATAAATTGATTTAATTTACTTAGAGAGGTAGATAAACAATATGAGTATGTGGCTTCACAATGAAAAGTTTTTCTTCAGATCTTTGTAGTTACGATGATAACAAAGTATAGTCTTTTTATTTAGTCTTTGGAAACCGAATCCTCCCACTTTCTAAATTATGAAGGTTTAGTTTATTTGAGAAAAGCTGACTTTTAATTTATCCCTCAAAAGCTGCTATTGTTTACTACTTGAAACGTCCTACAAACCTTATCTATTCGCTTTAGTGATGATTACTTGAAACGTCCTACAAACCTTATCTATTCTCTTTGGTGATGATTTTGTTAACAGTCTATACGGCCCATGGCCTTCTTTGTATTTGTATGTAACTAGGTTAGGCCCATTATGCATACTATATATGTATCCTATTGTATTCATCTCAATCAATATAAACGAATACACATTTACATGGTATCAGGCCTTCACAGCCGATCCCCAAAACCCTAAATCATCAAACCTCACCTCGATTTAACAGTCGAACTCATCACTCTGCCATGACAAACTCGAATACACCACCACCCCCTCCTGCCCTTACCTTGGTTGAAAAACTCTACGCGGTACATAACATCAATAGTCTCGTACCCGAAAAACTCGATCTTCAGGAATCGAACTACTCCACATGGAGTTACTTTTTCAAAGGGCACTGCAGCAACTTTAACGTGCTAAACCACATCGATGGATCGACGTCCACATCTGATCCACCAACCGACGAATGGATCACGGCTGACTCCATCGTAAAATCATGGATCTTTCTTACCCTTTCTCCAACGCTTCGGAAAAGGATGATCAGCACCAACCCTGCTTCGGCTAAAGCCGCCTGGGACACCATCGAAACCATCTTCCAAGAAAACAAAAGGACACGTACCGTTGCTTTAAAAGGTGAACTACGTGTCATACAAATGGGCGACGACACACCAGACGCCTACTTCTCCAAGATTGATTCCATTATCACTCTTCTTACCGACCTTGGCTCGACCATGGATGATGACGATATTGTCACCTATGCCATCAACGGCCTAAGTGAAAAATACGGAAGCCTTGCTCAAATAATTGCTCACAAAGATCCCTTTCCTGACCTAGCAACTGTTCGCACCATGGTCACGACTGAGGAGATGCGTCTCCGGTCTAAGCAACCGATACTCTCTACCTCCACTACATCAAGCTCACCACAAGTGCTTCTTGCTACATCCCAACCACGGATTCAAGACAACCGCAACAATCGTGATCGCGATGCCCGTAATGAGAACAAGACCGAGATCTGCCGCAACTTTGGCCGAGGTTATTGCCGCTGGGGGACGAATTGTCGTTTCATTCATGCCTCTCCAAAAGGCACCAACAACCCACGCCCGAACTCATCTCAACATAATACTCGCTCCATGCAACAAGGGCCTGGACACACTGGTCTTAATTCAGCCAGCCAACAACACCTTCTATCCCTCATTCAGGCCCAACAAAACCTATTGGCCCAGTATGGCTTATCCATTTCGCAGGGTCAGCAACCAGTTCAACATAACAACACAATGGGCTTAAGGCCCAATGCCCCTCCAGGATTTCAGCAAACACAACCACACCAGCCCACGTTCGGGTTCAATGGCCACCAGCAGGCCCTCTACTCGGCTGCTGTACAAAACCAATCTGCCTCCTCGGGTTCGACTAGTCAAGAGACACAACTGCCACATGCTTTTAATACTTTGACCTTACAGGATCCGGCTAACTCAAATTGGAACATGGATACTGGTGCGTCATCTCACCTTAACTCTTCAGTTAATAATCTTAGTACTATTTTTAATTCTCGCATATATCCATCTGTTCTTGTTGGTGACGGGAAATCTATTCCTGTCACCAACACGGGCCATAGCACGCTACCAACTCCCTACCGTACACTTCACTTAAATAATGTTCTCATTACACCCAATATTGTCAAAAACTTAATTTCTGTACGTCAATTCGTTCGTGAAAATAAATGTACAATTGAATTTGACGAGTTTGGTTTTTCTGTAAAGGATTTCTGGACCCGTCAAATTCTCCTCAGATGTGACAGCACGGGTGACCTTTATCCAGTCACGTCTCCGTCGTACCCTCAAGCTTTTCTGGTTGGACAGCAAACGTGGCACCAACGACTTGGTCATCCGGGAAGTGAAGTGCTACGTTCGTTAGTTTCTAATAATTTAATTTCATGTAATAAGACACAGTCTTCCGTGCTTTGCCATGCTTGTCAGCTTGGCAAACACGTGAGGCTTCCTTTCTCACTTTCAGAAACTATTGTTAAGGCTCCTTTTGATATTATCCATTCTGATTTATGGACATCTCCTCTTACTAGTGTTTCGGGTATTAAATATTATGTCTTGTTTCTTGATCATTTCTCACATTACTTATGGGTGTACCCTTTACGACATAAGTCGGATGTGTTGTCCAAATTTATTCACTTTCGTGCTTATGTTAAGAACCATTTTAATTGTGACATTAAATCTTTGCAATGTGATCATGGAGGTGAGTTTGACAATACTGCCCTTCACCAACTATTTGTGACCAATGGTATTTCCATTCGTTTCTCTTGTCCCAAGACTTCACAACAAAATGGAAAATCTGAACGAATGATACGCACCATCAACAACATGATTCGTACTTTACTTTTCCAAGCTCACCTGCCACCTACATTTTGGGTTGAAGCTCTTCACATGGCCGCCTACCTCTTGAACATCTTACCCTCCACCTCCATCAACAATGAAATACCTCACACTCGCATTTTTAAAACAACACCGAACTATGCAGATCTTCGTGTTTTTGGTTGCCTTTGCTATCCTCATCTTCACGCAAATCACAAACTTAAACCACGGGCTACACCAACAATTTTTCTGGGATATCCATTAGGGTTAGGTTTGATGTTGCTTATTTACAAAGCTATCTATTTATTATAAATAGATATGCCATCTCTTATGTAATTCATTCAATCAATATAATATCTATCATATTACAAAGTTGTTATTAGATCATAGTTTACCATATGTGAGTAGTTTTCCACATCACATTTGCATTTATGGTTTCGGTCATTGTCTGCATTTGTTGCTTTTTAAAAGGCTTTTAACTTCAGTCATAGAAGACCCATCATATCACATTACCGCCTAATTAAACCAAAGAATTAGTGTGCTAGCCATTAGTCATACATGCAAAAGATCATTTGCATAAAAAAACTAATAACATTAAGAAACAATTGTTCACAGTACTAAGCATTATTTCTATCAGAAAAAAAAGAAAGATACTACTAGGTGCATAAAAAAGAAAGATACTATTAGTAAACGCCGATTTGACGCTACTGCACCCGAACCAATAATGAGTTAGCAAGTTAAAAGTAACAATTTGAACAACCCTTTTGTCAATACTTTTAACTTTTTATGCTAAATACCAAATTTTAAAAAAATTATACAATACGTGTGCAGCGCACGGGTCTAAACAATTACATACAACCCGTACGCAATCAACAATTAGATACAATCTGTGTGCATTGCACGAGTCTGCATGCCCTGTATTCCTTATACTAAAGTGCTTGCAATTTAATGTGACAAAATAAAAAACAACAATATTATACTAAAATGCTTGTTATTTATTATGAGAAAAAAAACTACGTAGTATAACATTTAAAAATATTAGGCCATGATATATCAACAAAAACAACAATTAAAACAACCGTGATAAATTTGATACGTCAAACCTCCCGAAAAATGGAGATTTACCGTACTACGGAGTAAATTTCTATATAGTATATTAGACACACAACTTACACAAAATTTAAAGAGAGATAAAGATATATTGAGTATACTTTGTAAATAATTAAAAAGCAATAAATGACTTTATAATAAACATCTGACAAAGATGGCCCTACAAGTTTACCACCCAATCCCATCTTTTCACATTTTCTCTTCCTCCTTAACTTTTTCACCTCCGTTTTTTCTGACGAATGATACAATCAGAAAAACAGTTGCCGCATCAAAGAGCTTTACTTTTTTTAAAATGCTGAGATTATAGAGGGCACTTTGAATATTTGCTTGAGGGCACTAGTCCTACTTGTTACCGATATTAATTTTTTCCTATGTATTTTTTGTATCTGTAGGAACTCGGTTAGGGGTAACGCCCCCCACTACCTTACATATGGCTCCGCCCCTGATTATAAACATAAAATAGACTCAATTACCTTTCTAACAATTTAAAAAACATCTTCTAACTCTTTACGGTTCATCTTTTATGAAAGAAACAAAAACTACAAAACTCGGGACCTTTATGAGGCCCTTGGCCGACGGCTGGCCACCTTTGGTCGGCGATCGAGGCCTTGGCTGGCGGCTGGCTGACCTTGGCCGTCGGATGGGGACCTCAGAGCCTCCTATGGCTGGCGGCCGAAGGTCCTCGGCCTTAGGCCGAACCCAGTTTGCCTATTTTCTGCATTTTTACGTTCTTTTCTTCCGAAATCATTTTTTCGCGCCACATACAAGACCTAAACTCAATATAAACTTACTCAAACATATTTATAACACTTCATATAGGTTCCAAACAAATTTTTACCAACAATACTTACGCATGGGTGCAAACGGCTAATTGTCAAATGCCTCATTTCTACCCATTTACATCTTTGTTTTGACTCATTTCACTTAAAATACTTCAATGACATACATGACCATTATTCTATCATTAAAACTTGAACATAAACACATTAACAAAACATTTGACAACATTCATTAATAAACCGTTTAGACTCATGGGGGTTCAACTCGTTCAAGCTCGGCATCTACTACCCCATTGATACGCATAGTATAACATTTCCATCATCTGAGCATCCAGATCTATACATTAATCCACACATTACCTTCTTCGTATTATACCTACAAAACATTACAACTTAAACGCATAAGCTTTCGCTTAGTAAGTAATAGACATACAAGTCATCATTTTTTTCATTTAACACATTCACATTATAGCACTTAACACATCAATCATTCATAAGCATATAAACATACATACCTTTTTAGTTCATAACAATACTAATCACCTTCATTCCAAGAACACGTATCATCAAAGATATATCAACCTTGCTTAACTCAATTAGCTAGTTCATTAACTAGTCTCATTCTCTTAACCAAGCACACTAGTCTTAATCTTCTCATACCCTTAATACATAAAACATAACACAAACATGGTAAACTCAAAATAACTTCTTGCATAGTTAATACTTACCTTAAATCCATGCTAGGGACATCAAGAACATCATCATTATCATCTAATGCTATCCTTCCTAAACCACGATTATACATATTAAAAAGACTTCATAGTATGGGTTTATACAACCCATAACTTACCTAATATCCATCCTTTATCATCATATGATCATATCTTGATCATATGATGTAAAACTCAATTTATTTATACTTAATCTTCAATTAGCCTTAACCTTTGTTAATAAACATCTTAATTCTTGCTTTAGAATATCAATTACCTAAAACTCTTAAATTGAGTAATTGAACCATAATTCATAATTCTTCAATTAACTTAATTAAAGGATTACTTACTTTGTAGGGATCATTAGTATAGGCCTATATCTTGATTTAGGACCTCAAATCACCTTCAATTCATCACTAGAAAATACATCATCTTTTCCCCCTCTTTCTTGGGTCGACATACACCAGACACACACATGTGATGTATGTAGAATTGTCCAGAGATATTTCTAAATATCATTGGTTAGTTGGCAGTTTAGCCAGTTGACACAATAAGTCCCTCAAGTCCATTTCCTTGCTATTTGACCACATTAACTTATATAACTCATTTACCACTTAGCACCTTTAATCCCTTAAGTCACATTCTTCCTAATTGAGACACATAGTATTTTCTAAAACCATTTACATAATATTAACTACCAGTTTGACTAACCAGTTACATAACGTCCTCCAACTTATAAAAGTCATAGTCAAACTCATTTCATGACATTATCGTAATTAAATACTTATAAACCAGTATTAGGGTATTATAATGAGAGGGCCAACATGGAGCATGATAGGGCAGATAGGATAAGGACATATTTGATGCTTTCTTGGTTTTTCTTCATTGCGTATCTTTTCTTGCCCATTGATCGGTTTGTGGTTTGGTCAATGTGTGTTGGTTTTTATGTTTTGGTTGGTGGTTGTTCATATGAATGTTGTTTATGTTAGATGGTGTTTGTTAATACAAATAAACCGGTTTTAAACAAAATATTTCTACAATCAACTTAGGCTAAGGTTTTATTAATGACAAAAGATAACAAACCATTTTTCTCAAACCTCTTATTTTCTCAAAACATGATTTCTTTACTATCTCCCAACTTTGTACAAAAGCACATGTAACTTGAAAAAGTGCACAAATCCTTTTAGACCATAACTTTACACAAAATCATCTTACAATTATTAATTTAATTACTTCATTTAGTATATAATCAAATGCAGCAAATCCAAGGAAAATCTTATAAGATTACACAAGATTTCTCAAGATTTTGCAAATCAAAATCCAGATTTAGTTACTGTTTGCCGGTGCCTTTAGTTTTGCAAGCCGGTGCCATTGGTAAACAGCACAGGCATAACCGGCCTACAGTAAATTATTTGGCTATAAATACCAAGTCATTTCTCATGTTTCAAACACCTCATCTCATCTAATCTTCTCTCTAATCAACTGATCTCTTTCTTTCTCTAGCATCTTT
>BQNB010031376.1:0-44746 GCA_026074375.1 Tanacetum coccineum | reverse complement strand
TATATATATATATGAGATTAAAAGACAATGATTGAGTAACTTACGTGAAAGAGAGTGTTTTTTTAGCAAATGGCAAAAGTGATAACTTACATGTAAAACTGAAAAGATTATAGCAAGTTTGCATTTTAAGTCTTAAATCTAGCAATATGTCAAAAAATTGATTTAATTAAAGATATGAAATTGTAGGAACCAAACTATATCATCTTTACTACCATATGATTTAATTAAGCCCGCAACGTATACAATATTAGATTAAATAACCAGCCCGATACCCGTAACTAGCCTATTACAATATATATTAAATAAAGACCGAGATTCCATGTTTGACCCAATAGTTTAAGGCTAACAATCTCTCCCGAAGTGAGGTCTTTGAATTCCTTGTCTTTGAGCTCTTGAGTCTTGGTCTTGGTCTTGGACTTTATCTTTGTTGTAGGCTTGTTCCTTCATGCTGTGTGATCTTTCATCTTGAACCTATGTCATTGTCTTTTGACTTTATCTTTTAGTTCTGAGATCTTTAAATCTTTATCCTTGTTTGTCTTTATCATCTTTGCCATCTTGTGATCTTGTGTCTTGACCAACATGCTCATACTATGCATCATCTTGAAAGCTTGCTAACAATCTCCTTTGACAATCTTTGTCTTGATAATCTTGATATCTTTAAAGAAGATCTTGAATATCAGAGTTGCAAAAGTCTTTGTCTTTTATTAATCTTTAGCTTTCTTGATTCTTCAATCTTGATGCTTATAGTATGTCTTTGTAGTTTGGGCATGGGCATGTGGTAATGAATTAGACTTAGCTGGAATGAGGCTGCAACAATGTCGTTTGTACCGCATTTGAATGTTAGTAATAAACACCAGATATGGATGGATATGGCTTTGTCATTCGTCGAAATATGGTTGCGATAACCTCTGGTTCTATGAGGACCGACCTGTGATCAGGTAGATTCAATTTAGAAGAACCTCCTTAACTGGGTTTCAAGCTTAAAGTGTAAGATCCTATAACACATATGTATTAGATTCACCATGCTTGCTTGTTCTCAATACCGAAACTTCTAAATGCAAACAACACGATATGAGTGAATCAGTTAGTTACTATCTTACCGATTGAGTCGTCAATTCATATACTCGACCAAAATTGATATCTAGTTGTTACAAGTTTGATTCATATAGAATCTCACAAGTCACCTACCGCAGAGCTGTTTGAGGTTGACTCTGGAAGGATTTCCATTTGTCATTGTGGAATGCTAAAAAGCATCACTCTGAATGTTCTGGTATAATCACAAGGATAATGCGTAGGACTCTTTATTATCACATGTGTTCTTGATGTTGAACAACAAGTGTTTATCATGAAATGTTTCATAATGAGATTTATATGTATAGATCTCTTGGCTCTAGACTCGATTAGTACGTTTTGGTTTTAGTGATCGGAGGCTAGAGCAAACTGCCACCTTTTCAATATCAACTAAATCGGAGTGAGAAAGTCAATAGAAGTTGTGTTGATCTCCGTGACAAATGAGATAAGTCTCTTTTGAGAGAAACTCGAATGGCTGAGAAAGGTTGTGCATTACATCACTGGATCCATGATGTCTTGTCGTCAATACCAAAATTCATCTTTGTGAAAACTAATAGAATATGTATTGACCCGGTTGCTGCCGAAAGGTTTGTGGAGGGCTTCTTTGTTTAGACTCTTTATCCCTACATTTCTTTTTCAATCTTCAACCCTTTCAATGCTTACCAAGACGTCATTACTAACACCTTGTTGTGATTGTTACAGTGTTAACTCATGTCTTAGTCTGTATTATTCTCTTTTCTCATTCATCTCCAAATCATACCTAAGGACCGCTATTTTTAACTATGGAGTGTCCTTGGGTAGATCCCTCCGGTTCTAGTTGGATCATAGGACTAATACCTAACCTAACCATCTCATGATTTCAGAATCATCGTGAAATTAATATGGTGTTGGGTATAAGATCATAACCATAAAACCAATTTCGAAAGATATTACTCAAGATTTTCATGGTTTTATATTTAGTAAAAACTCCCCCTTCACATGTGCATCGATAAGCAAAAGTATTTTGCATATTTGGGTAGAAGTAAAAAGCACTTTGAGTTGATTAGATCACTTATTATTTTCTAGATCATATTTTAATTACATTTCTGCCCTTATTTTAAATAATAATTCACTTAGACTTTGAAATACCAAGTGATTAAAATTGGTCATGAAAGTTATGTAGGGAGAAGAATGTTCAGCATGATTGCATGAATTATGTGGAACTTTTTCTTCTTGCTCCCCCTCAATTTTACATATGTTTGACACCAAAAAATGATATCAAGTTGTAAAAAAGAGTGTAAAATTAAGGGTGAGACAGTGTTGAGCATACAATTTTGAAAGTTTATGAAATGTCATTGAAGAATTCTTGAAAAATTTTGCTCAGACACTGGATCATCTTATAACAAATATTCTAATGTAAGTTATGTCATTATTACTGATTTGTTATTAAGAGACTTTTGATAATGTTTTGAATACATAAAAATTATCGTTAAATGATGTATTCAAAAGCATTAAAAACTTTGTTTTTCGGAAAAACTCCCTCTCAAAAACTGAGTCATTTATAAAGATGATGCCACTTGTTAAAATGATCGTCTTTGAAAACTTTATGAGGGATGGAGTGTTGAACACACAATTTTGAAAGATTTTGAATTGTCATTGATAAATATTTGAAAATTTGTGTTCAACTTTTGAAAAACCACATGTTAGAAGACTTCTCTTCTAATGATAAGGATAAGCGCACAAACACGTACACTCTCCTTTGTCATTGGGTTCCGAGCTGCAATCTGAGAGCGATTACAAGTCATAAAGAAAACTATTTTGAAACGTTTGAACTTTTGCTCGAACTTCATTTACATACGAGTGACAATATTAATCGTCATTTCTAGTTACGTAAATGTTATCGATTCCAAGAGACATGTCGAGAAGATTCTTTTTAGAATTTTTGATTTTTTTGATTTTGTATTTGCTTTTTGAAATTTTATATTTTTGTATTTGGTTTTATAGGTTTTATATTTTTGTATTTTGCTTTTCTTCTAAAATATTTACAGTTTGATGTTTGATGAAATATCAAGGAGTCTCATTTTCCAGAACCTCCAGTTCTACTGGAGTCAAACATCTCATACAAAGTCATCTGACAAGATACTCAAACCTATCTTGCGATAGAGCTTTCATAAACATGTCAGCAAACAGGTATTCAGTTCTGACAAAGTAAAATTCAATTATACCACGTTCAACCTATTCCTTGATAAAATGGTAGCGGACATTGATGTGATTGGTACGGGAGTGCTGCATGGGGTTGCATAAGATTGATATGGCTGACTGAGAGTCGCAGTACAATAGTATTTTGTTGTAGTTAAAGCCATAATCCTTAAGTTGTGTCCTCATCCACATTGCTTGAGCACAACTTGCGGATAACGCTGCGTACTCTGCTTTTGCTATAGACATTGTAGTGCAGTCCTGCTTCTTGGACATCCAACTAACTAACTTTTCACCTAGGAATTTTACTCCTTTAGAAGTGCTTTTGCAAGTATCAAGACATCTGGCATGGTCCGCATCTGAAAAAGCGGTTAGTTCAAAACCAGAATCATTCAGATACTAGAGTCCCATGTTAATGGTTCCCTTTAAGTATCAAAATATCATTTTAACCTCTTTGCAGTGCTTTTCCGTTAGTCTTGCTTGATAACGTGCACAATAGCATACTGCTTGCACTATGTCTAGTCTACTAGAAGTCAGATACATGAGTAACCCTATCATACTTCTATATCTTGTTTGGTCAATGAGTGTTCCACTCAAGTCTGCATCTAGTTTAGGTTTAGTAGCCATCGGTGTACCAATGATATCACATTTATCCATACCATGTTTTTTAAGTATTTCTAAAGCGTACTTGGCCTGATTGATAAAGATACCTCGTGGAGATTGGTGGATCTGAAGTCCTAAAAAGAATTTCATTTCCCCCATTAAGGACATCTCAAGTCTACTGTGCATCAATTTTTCAAATCTTTTAGAAAATTTTGGGTTTATAGACCTGAAAATAATGTCATCAACGTAAATTTGCACAAGTAGAATGTCCTCCCCGTATCTTATCATGAATAGATTTGGATCTATAGTACCTTTAGTGAAACCTTCGGACATCAGGAAATTTGAAAGTTCATTACACCAAGTTCTGGGAGCTTGCTTCAATCCATATAGAGCTTTCCTTAGACGAAAGATTTTTTCTAGATGATCAAGATCAACGAACCCTTCTGGCTGAGCAACATAAACCTCTTTCTTTAGTGGACCATTAAGAAAAGCTATTTTAACGTCCATCTGGTATATTGGAAAAGATTTGTGTGCATTGTAGGAAACAAAAATCCGAACTGCTTCCAAGCGAGCTACTGGTGCAAAAGATTCTTCAAAATCAATACCCTCTTCCTGAGCATATCCCTTAGCTACAAGTCATGCCTTATTGCAAATTACAGTATTGTCTTCATCCTTTTTGTTCTTCTATAACCACTTTAGTTTGATGACAGTCTTTCTAAAGGGTTTGCCAATGAGTTCCCAAACTTTGAGTCTATCGAAGTGATGAAGCTCTTCCGGCATTGCCTCGATCCATGCGTAATCATCCATTGCTTCCTTAATGTTTGTTGATTCAGCAGTACTCACGGTGAACGCGAACATGCACATTTTAGAATCTATTTCAAGTTATTGTCTTGTTTGTGTTGGGAATTAAACTCATTGCACTTAGTACTGCCAAGCCAAAGACTTTGTACTGCTCAAGATTATAACTGCCAGTACTAACCAGTTAGTACTGCTAGAAGAAAGTTAGTACTGCCAATACTAACTTAAGACTGCTGAAGAACTTAAGACTGCTTGATGAAGATTAAGACTGCTAAAGTGATAAAGACGTGTTAAGTGATATGTATTGACTTATTCCAGTGTATATCTTATTTAGTTAGAAAGATACGTATCAGATTAGAATATAGAAGATTAGTAGTTATCTTGTAAAGGACTCCTTAGTGTATAAAAGGAGATCCTAGGTCATTGTGTTCGATATACACATCTTAGTCGTCTTTGATATATAGCTTCAAGGTTGTAAACCCTAGTACTACACAGAGTACTCGTATTATTAAGATTAATAATATTAGAGCTTTTTAGTGATATCATTGTTCATATACAAAGTTACTATTTCATTAATATTCATATATTCTTCTAAGTATTGAAGAGTAGATTCCCCATACTCTTTGGTATTCACAAAGTTTCTACCATTGTTATTTTGGATTTATCCAAGGTAACATAATCTTTACAAGCTAAAGAATTGATCTTGGATTAGGATCAACAAGTGGTATCATAGCTTGTGCTCTAAAACTTTGATCTAGAAGAAGCAAACAAGAAGAACTCTTTACTCACAAAGAAGAGATGGATCTAGAAACTGCTCAAACCACTACTACTGCAAAGCTGCCCATTCTCAAACAAGGTGAATATGATATGTGGAGGCTAAGGATTGAGCAATACTTTTAAGTACAAGACTATGCTCTATGGGATGTCATAGAGAATGGAAACTCATTCAAACCAGTAGCTCAAACAACAAATACTAAAGGTACATTAACTACACTCATACCAGGTCCTGTAACTACTAAAGAAAAGCTTCAAAAGAAGAATGATGTGAAGGCAAGAAGTATGTTACTGATGGCACTTCCTAATGAACATCTAATGATATTTAATCAATACAAGGATGCTCAGACTTTTTTTGCTTCTATACAAACAAGATTTGGTGGTAATGAAGCCACAAAGAAGACTCTTCTGAAGCAAATGTATGAGAACTTTAGTGCTCAAAGCACAGAGTCTCTTGACTCTATTTTTAATAGGCTTCAGAAGATTGTAAGTCAGCTGGCTATCTTAGGTGAAAATATTTCACAAGAAGATCTCAATTTGAAGTTTTTGAAAAGTCTGCCTTCTGAATGGAATACTCACGTTATGGTCTAGAGGAATAAACCTGATCTAGACATAATGAGCTTTGATGATCTCTACAACAATTTCAAGATTGTTGAACAAGAGGTTAAGACAACTACAACCTCAAGCTCAAGCTCAAGTTCTCAGAACATGGCCTTTGTGTCATCTCCTAGCAGTACTAATGAAGTTAACACTGCTTATGGAGTTAGTACTGCTAGTCCTCAAGTTAACACTGCTAGCACTCAAGTTAGTACTGCTAACTTAAGTGATGCCACTGTATATACATTCTTGGCTGATCAACTAAATGGGTCTCATTTTGTACATGAAGACCTTAAACAAATCCATGAAGATGACTTAGAATAGATGGATTTGAAGTGGCAGCTAGCATTGCTGAGTATTAGGACAAGAAAGTTCTTCCAGAAAACTAGTAAGAAGATCACTATCAATGCAAATGACACGACTGGATATGATAAGTCCAAGGTGGAGTGTTACAACTGCCATAAGATGGGTCACTTTGCAAAGGAGTGTAGAGGACCTAGGAACCAAGATGGCAGATACAGGAATCAAGACAACTCTAAAAAGATTGTGAATGTGAAGACACTTCTTCCAAAGCCATGGTGGCTATTGATGGAGTTAGTTTTGACTGGAGCTATATGGCTGAAGATGAAGCTCCTACAAATATGGCTCTTATGGCTCTTTCAGACTATGAGGTATATACTAACAAAACTTGTCTGAAAAACTATGAAACTCTTAAAAAGCAATATGATGATTTGAGAATAGAGCTAAACCAATCTGAGTTTAATTTAGCTACTTATAAAAGAGGGTTAGCATCTGTAGAAGAACAACTTGTCTTTTACAAAAAGAATGAGGTTATTTTTTATGATCAACTTTTTGTTCTAAAAAGAGATATCTCATTTAAAGATTCAAAAATAAGTGTGCTTAAAAGTGAGTTAGAAAAGCTTAAGCAAGACAAAGAAAGCAATCAACTAAAAATTGAAATTTTTAATAAAGCTTCTAAGTGTCTAGATAAGATAATAGGGAGTCAGATAGTTGATAAAATCAAAAAGGGTTTAGGATATGAAAGCTATCATGCTGTTCTACCTCCTCCTACAGGGATATTTTCACCCCCAAAGCCTGATTTGTCCTACTCTAGTCTAGAGGTGTTTTAACAGCCTGAGTTTGAAGGCCATGGACCTAAGACTAGTGAGAATGTTAGTAACAATATCTCTAATGAGATTAGGGAAAATATTTATGCCCCATTGGTTGAGGAGTTGGTGTCAGATGATAAGTTAGAGAAGAAAACTGTTTCTCCTACCGTGTCTAAGATAGAATTTGTTAGACCTAAGCAACAACAAAAACCAGTTAGGAAACCAGTTAAATATGTTGAAATGTACAGGTCACAAAGTCCTAGGGGAAATAAAAGAAACTGGAATAATCAAAAGTCCCAACAACTAGGAAGTGAATTTGTAATGTACAACAAAGCCTGTTTTGTCTGTGGTAGCTTTGATCATGTGCAGGCTGCCTGCAATTACCATCAAAGGGAAAGGATGGTAACTGGGAACAATTATACAAGGGTGAACTACAACTATACTGCTAAAAAGGCTCACCCTAGTGCTCATAAGAACAGAATTCCCAGAGCAATTTTAATGAAAACTGGCCTAAGACCACTTAATACTGCTAGGCCTGTTAATACTGCTCACCCCAAAACAATTGTTTATAGTGCTAAGCCAAAGTCACATTTTTTAGAACCAACACAATCAACTATAAAAAGGCCCATTCAAATGAAAACAACATTAACTAACAGAAAAATTAATCAGAAAGTTAATACTGCTAAAGGAAAATTTTATACTGCTAAGTCAAAAGCAGTTAATACCGCTACTCCAAATTCAGCAGTAGTTAATGTTGTCAGGGAAAATTTGGAAAATGATGTTAAGGCCTCAGCATATTAGGTTTGGAGACCAACAAAACTTAATAGTGCATCAATTACTTTCAAGAGACGTAATTATATTGATGCACGAGGCAGATCTAAGTTAGTAATGGCTTGGGTCCCCAAAGGAAACTAATTTCCTTATTTTTATGTGCAGGGTCATCCACAAAATAAAGATCAAGGCTATGTTGATAGTGGATGCTCAAGGAACATGACAGGGAACATGTCCTATCTTACAGACTTCAAGGAATTTGATGGATGATATGTTACCTTTAGGGATGGAGCAAAAAGAGGAAGAATTACTGGTAAAGGAACACTTAAAACTGGTAAGCTTGATTTTGAGGATGTGTACTTTGTCAAGGAGTCAAAGTTTAACCTTTTTTAGTGTCTCACAGATGTGTGACAAAAAGAACAATGTTCTTTTTACTGACACTGGATGTTTTGTTCTGTCACCTGACTTTTAGTTAACTAATAAGAGTCAGGTTTTACTTAAAGTTCCAAGAAAGAACAATATATACAGTATTGATATGAAGAATATTATTCCTAAAGAGAGTTTAACTTGTCTTGTTGCAAAGGCCACACTTGATGAATCAATGCTATGACATCGGAAGCTAGGTCATATAAATTTTAAGAACATTAATAAACTTGTTAAGGAAAATCTTGTTAGAGGTTTACCTTCAAAACGTTTTGAAAATGACCAAACTTATGTTGCTTGTCTGAAAGGGAAGCAACACAAAGCCTCTTGTAAGTCCAAGGTTCATAACTCTATTACTAAGCCTTTATTCATGTTTCATATGGACTTGTTTGGTCCAACTTTTGTGAGTAGCTTAATAAATATGAAATATTGTTTGGTTGTCACTGATGATTATAGCAGATTTATTTGGGTTTTCTTTTTAGCAACTAAGGATGAGACTAGTGGCATTCTTAAGAGCTTTATTACTAAAATAGAAAACCTAGTTGATAAGAAAGTAAAAATAATCAGGTGTGACAATGGAATAGAGTTCAAGAATAGAGTTATGAGTGAGTTTTATGAACAGAAAAGTATTAAGAAGGAATTTAGTATAGCTAGAACTCCTCAGCAAAATGGTGTTGCTGAGAGGAGAAATAGGACACTAATTAAGGCTAGTAGAACCATGTTAGCTGACTCTAAGTTACCTACAACATTTTAGGTTGAAGCAGTTAATACTGCTTGTTATGTGCAGAATAGGGTATTAGTTGTTAAGCCTCATAACAAGACCCCTTATGAACTGTTTAGAGGTATTAAACCTGCTCTATATTTCATGAGACTATTTGGGTGTCATGTTTCCATTCTTAATACCATGGATCATTTAGGGAAGTTTGATGGAAAAAGTGATGAAGGATTCTTTGTTGGATACTCTTTGAGTAGTAAAGCTTCTAGGGTATACAACATTAGAACCAAGAAAGTAGAAGAAAACATGCATGTTGAGTTCTTGGAGAATAAGCCTATGATTGCAGGTGATGGTCCAAAGTGGTTGTTTGACATTGATTCTCTAACAAAATTAATGAATTATGTACTAGTTGTTGCAGGTACACACTCTAATGATTTTGTAGGTACACAAGCAAGTATTGGTGCATATAAATCTAGCAAGGAGACATGATCTAGCCAAGACTATATTTTGTTGCCACTATGGAAAGATGATTCCCTCTTTGATTCTGGTGATAATAGACCACAATCTTCTAATGATGCTAGAAAGAAGGATGATGAAAATCTAAGTAAAGAAGATGGAACTGGTGATCATGAGATGACTGAAAAAGAAAACAATACTAATGATGTTAATAATGCTGGGCTAAATATTAATACTGCCAGTACAAATATCAATACTGGTAGTGTAAATATTAATATAGTTAGCCCACTAGTTAATACTGTTAGTTCAAGTAGCTATCAAACTCAACCAGAAGTTTCTCCATTGAGAGAGAATGCTACATATGAAGCTACCTATGATGATTTCTTTGGTGATGAAGCAGACATAACCAACATCACTAGCTCATATACAGTTCTTAGTACTCCTAATACAAGAATCCATAAAGATCACTTACTTGATATTGTGATTGGTGATGTGCAGTCTGGTTTACAACAAGGAGAATGACAAAGCCTATTGATGAACAAGGCTTTATTAGTGCTGTTTATGAAGGGAAAACTCATAAAGACATTTATACTTATTTGTATTATTATTTCTTATCACAGATTTAACCCACCAGGATTGCCAAAGCACTCAGTGATTCAGCTTGGGTAGAAGCAATACAGGAAGAGCTTCTATAGTTTAAGCTACAGAAGGTTTGGGTACTAGTGGATTTGCCTAAGGGAAAGAAGGATATTGGCACAAAATAGGCTTTTAGGAACAAGAAAGACGCGAGAGGGATTGTGATCAGGAACAAAGCAAGGTTGGTTGCATAGGGACATACTCAAAAAGAAGGCATAGACTATGATGAAGTCTTTGCCCATGTAGCAAGAATTGAATCTATAAGGCTATTCTTAGCCTATGCTTTCTTTATGAGATTCATGGTGTATCAGATGGATGTGAAGAGTGCTTTTCCTTATGGAACCATTGAAGAGGAGGTATATGTGTGTCAACCTCTAGGGTTTGAAGATCCTGATTATCCTGATAAGGTCTATAAGGTGGTGAAAGCACTTTATGGGTTGCATCAAGCTCTAAGAGCATGGTATAAAACATTGGCCAACTATCTGTTAGACAATGGGTTTCAAAGAGGAAAGATAGATCAGACCTTATTTATCAAAATGCAAAAAGGGGGTATTTTGCTTGTACATGTCTATGTTGATGATATTATCTTTGGCTCTACCAAGAAGGAACTGTGTACTACTTTTGAGAAACTAATGAAGGATAAGTTTCAGATGAGTTTTATGGGAGAACTCACTTTCTTCTTAAGATTGCAAGTGAAGCAGAAGGAAGATGGGATATTTATCAGTCAAGATAAATATATAGCTAAGATATTAAGGAAGTTTGGTTTCACAGATGTTATATCAGCTAGCAACCCAGTGGATACAAAGAAGCCTTTGCTCAAGGATTCAGATGGTGATGATGTTGATGTTCATCTCTACAGGTCAATGATTAGATCATTGATGTATCTTACATCATCTAAACTAAACATCATGTTTGCAGTATGTGCATGTGCCAGATTCCAAGTTATACCTAAGGTGTTACACTTGCATGCTGTGAAAGGGATTTTTAGGTACCTGAAAGGCCACCCTAAATTGGGCCTTTAGTATCCTAAAGATTCTCCCTTTGATCTGGTGGCATATTCTGATAGTGACTATGCTGGAGCAAGCTTAGATAGGAAGTCCACAACAGGAGGTTGTCAGTTCCTAGGGTGCAGATTGATATCATGGCAGTGAAAAAAGCAAACTATGGTTGTCACCTCCTCTACTGAAGCTGAGTATGTGGTTGTTGCTAGTTGATGTGGACAATTACTCTGGATTCAGAATCAGATGATGGACTATGGGTATAACTTTATGCAAACTATGATTCATATTGACAATAGCGGTACTATATGTATTATTAAGAATCTTGTTTTACACTCTAAAACAAAACACATAGAGATTAGACATCATTTTATAAGAGACTACAAAGATAAAAAGTTAACTCAAGTGGCTAAAATACATACAGATAACAATTTTGCAGACTTACTTACAAAAGCCTTTGATGTTGGAAGGTTTCAGTACTTGGTTGCAAGTATTGGAATGCTAAATCCTTAAGGTCTTAATCTCTTTGTGTCTTTGTATTATTTTATAAAGGATTAGTACTGTTAGTTGTCAATTAATACTGCTAGTGCAAAATTAGACTGCTAGTTAAAACTGTTAGTCATAATTAATACTGCCAAATAGGAAATGCTTTAGATTGTGTTTTTCTTAGTTTTAGACTAACATTTGCAGGATAAGCAAAGCAGTATAGAACGCAAAAGTGGTAGCTTGAAATGCTGATTAATGATGGAAAGGATTTTGTGATAACTTGACAAGGGTTTACACCTGAGTTGGGAAGTCCTTTAAAATCTTTTTCCTGAAATCAAACCTATGTCTGCCAGTGAGCCTAATGAAGCATCTGGGCATAGGATTATACTGAACATGAATTGATGGTTTTTAGTTAGTCAGATAGTAACTGGTCTAACTCACTCTTTATCATTCTATCATTTGCATAGTGTGTTAGTCTACGGACATCTGGTTTAGAAAATAGAGAGAAAACATGAATCTAATACTTTTGTGTTAGAGGCAACACCTGCCACGAGCTAGAAACCCTGTCAAGAAGGCTCTTTTAATGAGTCTATATGCACACAGGCAGTATTTATACTGAAATCATTGGTTTTCACACAACCAGAGGTTAAATGCAACCGACAATGATTGAGTGTCTTCCTTTACACTTAATCCCTTCAAAAGTATGAGTGCAGTATTGTTTTGATAAAAAATTTGAGTTCATACTGCTGGGTAAAGTTAATACGGCTAGGCTTAATATTAGTACTGTTAGGCTAAACTTAGTACTGCTAGACTACCGTTAGTACTGTTTAGGGCATAACAGATTTTTCTAAATTAAATATAGTCGTTGAGATTTTTTTGCCAAATACTTCGCTTATAGGTTTCCTTTCATTGGATAATTCATAATCTTTTCTTTCATTATAAGATTTCTTCAAGATAAATAAATGATTTCCTTCAGTCGGTCCAATCAAAACCTTAAGTGCAACTTATATAATCTCAATTTCCTTTACCAAACACACTTACACTCATAAACTATTAATACCCAGAACCTTAATCACTCTTTACCATTCTCTAATGGCGAATTTGCAATTCCATGATACTTTTAACATGGTCGCCTACCTCAAGAAACCAGAAGGAAGTGAAGGTTTCCACCAGATAGTGGATTTTCAAAATGCTAGTCACATAAGGTATGCTCTTTTTGACAATCCAACAATCTATATTTCTTACATCAAACAGTTCTGGAAAACTACCATTGCCAAAACACTTAATAATGGAGAAATAGAAATAATTGCTACAATAGATGGAAACTTAAGACTGTTACTGAAGCATCTGTTAGGAGACATCTCCAATTAGTAGATGCTGATGGTATTAGTAACTTACCTACTATTAAATTTTTTGAACAACTTGCTCTTATGGGGTATGTGTCTAATTCTGACAAATTGACCTTTCAAAAGGGACACTTTTCACCTCAATAGAGATCTTTGATCCATACCATCCTTCATTATTTAAGTTCTAAGAAAACTGCTTGGGAACAATTTAGTAGCAATATAGCAACTGCTATCATTTTCTTGGCCACAAATAGAACTTTTAATTTTTCTAAATTGATTTTTGATGGTATGGTAAAAAACTTGGATAGTAAGTCTAAATTTTTAATGTATCCAAGATTTATACAAATCTTTTTGAACAAGTACAAGAGACTACTTCTACCTCACACAAGACTTTATATTGCTTCTACCCTCACTCAAAAACTTTTTAGCAATATGAAGAGGGCTTCTAAGGGTTATACTGGGGTGGACATTCCATTATTTCAAACAATGCTTGTTCAGGGCCTAGTTATTCCGGGTGAAGGATCAACACACCTAGTTGAGTCCCATCACAAAACCACAGGTGCTCCATCAAACTCACAACCACATCTTTCACAAACACTTAGGAGTCTCATTAGACAAGAAACTAAGGTTCCTTAGCCCAGTTCTCCTCCTCACACCTATGTAGCAGATGAGGCTGTCTCTTTTGGTGAGGATGACAGAATGGTGAGGGTTGCCACTACTGTCTCTAGCTTAGAAGTAGGATAGGACAATGATAACATTAATAGGACCCAATCCATGGCAACACCTCCTGCAACTGGTTCCCTAGGAACAAGTTCAGCTGGTGGTCCTGGGTGCCACGTTACTATAGGGGATACTCCTGTTCAGACTAGGTCTAAAAAGGTATTTACAATGCCCTATGATTTACCTCTCCCAAGAGGTCACACACTTGGAAGTGATGAGGGCAGAATGCAACACAATGAATTGATGGATTTGGTTACAAAATTGTGAGACAGAGTTATAGCTTTAGAGACGGACTTAAAGCAGACAAAGAAAGTTTTTGGTGCTGCTTTTACAAAGCTTATCAAAAAGGTGAAGAGGTTGGTGAAAAGGATAAGCTCAGCAAGTCAAGAAGAAAACTCAGACTGGTTCTCTCATATGAAGAAGGTTCAGATTCAGATATTTTGGCTCAAGAGGATCCTTCCAAATAGGAGAGGAAAATTGCTCAAATTGATGAAGATGAGGGGATTACTTTGGTACAGATGGGTGCACAGACTCAGGGGAGGTATGGACATGATATGGAGTATGATACCAATGTTTTTGATACTAGTGAAGTGTTTCCAGTCCAAAGAGTTTCTACTGCTAGTACAAAATTTACCATTGCTAATGTACCAGTTACTACTGCTAGTGCAGAAATTAGTACTGCCAGTCCTAGACTGCTGGTGATTCTGGTGATGATATTGCTGCTGAAACTTTAGTGTACATCAAAAGGAGTGCAACAAAGGCAAAAGATAAAGGTAAAGGTATAATGGAAGAATCTGAATTGGCAATGACCAAGACAGAAAGGCAACAAGAACAAGAAAGACTTGGTCTAGAGATAGCTATGAGTCTACAAGAGGAGTTTGATGAAGAAGAAAGGCAAAGGATTTCCAGAGTACATGAAGCAGCTAGATCTTTTCATGAGGAAGAATAGGAAGACATTAGAGCAAGAGTTGAAGCTTTTGAAGAGTTAGTTCAGAGACTACAGACAGAGGAAAGAGAAAAGTACAGTAAAGATGATCAAGTAAAAATGCTTGTAGATTTTATCAATCAGAGAAAAAGATATTTTGCTGCATAAAAAGCTGAAGCAAAAAGGAACAAGCCCATGACTCAAGCTCAACAGAGGACTTATATGTCCAATTATATCAAGCATATGGGAAATTATAAACCGCAACAATTAAAGAGACTTTCCTTTGATGAGATCAAGGACTTATTTGAAACTACAATGAAGAGGGTAAACACTTTTGTACCCATGGAGACTGAAGTTAGAAGAGGACTTCTAGAGTTAGTAGCAGATAGTTCACAAGCAGCAGTTACTGTATCTACAGAGGCTGGAGGTACTAAAAGAGCTGCAGAAGAAGAACTTGGTCAACAAAGTTCTAAGAAGCAAAATCCAGATAAGCTATCACAAGAAGAGCTACAGTAGTTGATGATCATAGTTCCAAAAGAAGGGACGAATATTGAAGCCCTATAAACTAAATATCCAATCATTGACTGGGAGGTTTACACTAAAGATTCAAGAAAGCACTAGAAAATCATCAGGGTTGGTAATCATACAGAGGTATATTAGGTTTTTAAAGATATGCTAAAGACTTTTGACATGGATGATTTAGTCAAACTATAGAGTCTGGCTCAAGAAAGGTTCAACTTAACAGAACCAATAGAAGATAAAGAAAGAGTGATATGGGTAGAGTTAAAGAGACTGTTTGAACCTGATCCTGATGATGAGTTATGGAAGTCTCAAAAACATATTCATAATGTGACATAGAGACTGTATGATACATGTGGAGTGCATCATGTATCTATAAAGGATGGAGTGGATATCAATATGCTGGTTGAAAGGGAATATCCTTTGTCAAGAGGTGTACTTACACTGATGCTGGTTGTAAAACTCATGGTGGATCAGCATAGTGAGATGGCAAATGAACATCTTCAAAAGATCTTTATGCAAATAGAAAGACCAAGAAGATGAAGTGTTTGGAAGCATCCTCTCATAGCAGAAGGTTTAATTCAAGAAACTTGATGATTTGAAGGTAAATCACAAGTTTAGGGGAGGATTGTTGGGAATTAAACTCATTGCACTTAGTACCAAGCCAAAGACTTTGTACTGCTCAAGATTACAACTGCCAGTGCTAACCAGTTAGTACTGCTAGAAGAAAGTTAGTACTGCCAGTACTAACTTAAGACTACTGAAGAACTTAAGACTGCTAGATGAAGATTAAGACTGCTAAAGTGATAAAGACGTGTTAAGTGATATGTATTGACTTGTTCCAGTGTATATCTTATTTAGTTAGAAAGATACGTATCAGATTAGAATATAGAAGATTAATAGTTATCTTGTAAAGGACTCCTTAGTGTATAAAAGGAGATCCTATGTCATTGTGTTGGATATACACATCTTAGTCGTCTTTGATATATAGCTTCAAGGTTGTAAACCCCAGTACTACACAAAGTACTCGTATTATTAAGATTAATAATATTGGAGCTTTTCAGTGATATCATTGTTCATATACAAAGTTACCATTTCATTGATATTCATATATTCTTCTAAGTATTAAAGAGTAGATTCCGCATACTCTTTGGTATTCACAAAGTTTCTACCATTGTTATTTTGGATTTATCCAAGGTAACATAATCTTTACAAGCTAAAGAATCGATCTAGGATAAGGATCAACAGTTTACACTGGCTTTGATGGATTTCCACGAACTTGTTTTAATGGATCATTTTTGGTCCATCGGTAGTCAGATTGGAGACATTGGTAGAATGTATGCATATTTGAATTATCAATATTGCATGAGGAAGACTCAGCAAATTCTTGTATCGGTGTACAAAAAGGATTGAAAAATTCATATGGTACAAAATATGCATCTGCTGCTTGATTAGAGTTGTTTTCCTTAGCATTGACATTTGTTGTTAGAGTAATCGGTTCTATTGTAGGTTGAATATTCTTTGTAGGTTGTGAGTCTTGTTGTTGAAAATTATCGAAGACAGCGGAAGACTTTGACGCACTATGATTTCCTGCAGTGAAGTATTCTTTGAACAAAGGACTGAAAAGAAAATCCAACTCTTGTAATGATGGAGCATTTGTGTCTACTTGAGGAGAAACATTTAGAACCAGCTTTGAACTTGAAGGTTCATTGTTGTAGTCGTTAGTTACGAGTTCTAAACGGTTATGATCAGAAGTCATTTGTAGTTGGGGCGCGGGGCCAGAGTTATCATAATCTGATGCCTTTGACAATTCCTTGATTTCAACAAAGTTGATATGAATGGATTTAACTATTAATCTGGTCCTCTTGTTGTAGACCCTATATCCCTTTGACTGAATAGAATATCTCACAAAAATACACGGATCCCCTTTTTCTTTCATCTTGTCAAGGTTTCCACCATCTTGGGTTATGTAACAAGTGCAACCAAAGATGTAAAGGTGTTTGACTGAAGGTTTTTTGTCAGTAATGATGTGATATGGTGTCTTTTCATGTTTGGGAATGATGAGAGATCTATCTGGGTGTAACATGTGGTTGCTATAGCTTCAGCCCAAAAGAATAAAGGAAGGTTAAAAGCTGAAAGCATCATTCGAGCATCTTCAACAAGAGTACGGTTCCGTCTTTCGATAGCGCCATTCTGTTCAGGTGTTCCAGGAGTAGATGTTTGAAGTTCAATTCCTTCTTCTTTAAAATACGCATGGAGTGTCTTGTTTAAGAACTCGATGCCTCTGTCAGTTCGAACAGTGATTACTTGAGCTAGAATATTTCATTGAATCATCTTGAGAAAATCTTTAAGTACTTTTGGTGTTTCATCCTTGGTCCTCAAAAAGTGAGTCCAGGTGTATCGTGAATAGTCATCAATAATTAACAGAATGTATTTCTTCCCATTGATGCTTTCAATACGCATAGGACCACATAAGTCCATATGAAGCAAATTTAATCATCCTTTGGAACTTGAAATAGTCTTTGTCTTGAATGAAATTCTCTTTGCTTTACCCAATTCACAAGACACAGTTGATCCTTGACATATTTCAACTTTGGTAAGCCATGCATAATATCTTTCTTTGAAAGCAAGTTGATGGAATCGAAGTTAAGATGATAAAGTCTACGATGCCATAACCATGCTTGAGTTGGTGATGTTTTAGCCATGAAACAGATTGGAGTTGCTGACATTGTTTCTTGAAGAGTTATTGCATAGAGATCAGATCCACGGTTACCGGTAAGTAAATCGTTTCCCTAAAGATCTCTAACAAAACAAGTAGATTTCCGGAATGCAACCTCTAAATCCGCATCACAAAATTGACCAACCGAGAATAGATTGTGATTGAGGCCTTTGACGTAATAAACCCTCTTGATCATGATATTTCCTTGAACCAAATCCCCATAACCAGAATTGGAGAAAATTGATCATTTCCACAATGAACGGTACCTAGAAATTTTTCGACGAAATTACACAACAGCTTCAGGTTTCCGGCCATGTGCTT
Source organism: Tanacetum coccineum (assembly GCA_026074375.1). Classification (NCBI taxonomy): domain Eukaryota; kingdom Viridiplantae; phylum Streptophyta; class Magnoliopsida; order Asterales; family Asteraceae; genus Tanacetum; species Tanacetum coccineum. The sequence continues at coordinate 26,584 of BQNB010031376.1, read as the reverse complement.
CGTGCATCCAGAGTCAACAATGAATAGGATGAGTAGAACAATCTGCAAGAGAATTAGAGGATGATGGAACATTTGATAAATTAGATCCTAAATCAGTATTGGGTGTAGAGTCATTAGGTGTCCTAGATGCAATATCTATGGTGGAACTAATACTCTTTGACACGATGTCTTTCCTAATCTTAGGCACCCATTTCTTTTTAGTCTTAAGAGTCCATTTATATCCTGATGGACATTGTTTTTCTATCCACTATTTCCATGCCTTACTAGTCTTCTCATATAGCATCTTAAAGCAACTCTTAGATTTTTTGATAGTGGAATCTGATGCAACTTTTTTCTTATGGGGTGTTGCAACAGATTTGTTCACTTTCTTTTGGGTTTTCTAGTACTAATAGGCACTACTTTAGGCTTCTTAGTTCTAGCAGTCATGTCATAAAGCAAGCATCATGATTTGAATTAAACGCACATTTGCCACAAGTTACACAAACAACATTAATATTCAAAGTTCTAGACTTTAAACTATCATTACACACAGTTACAGACTTTGTTTTATTAGAAAAACTAGAAATCCTCAGGTGTTCTTCTACTTAAGTCTTCTTAATCTTCACTTGACTATTGTTTTGAACGACCTTATCTTTCATTTGATTGCTCCTAAGTTGTGTCCCGTTAACACTAGTTTTGTGAATCACTCCTGTAGACGTAGACACGCGAGGATTAGTATTCATAAAGTCTAAAGCAACTGAGATGCTCTAGTTTGTGTTGGCCTAGTTTCAATTCGATACATTCCTAGTTTAATCACATTCATGTTTTTTACAGCTTGTCTTGCTGTTTGAGGCAAAATCTGTGTAGTGAATGATTTCGATAAACCCTCTGACACATTAGTTTTAGTAACCGACTTTGTCTTTGAAAAGGTTTGTCTCTCAAGAGAGTCTAAAAAAGGAGTCGGTTTGCCTAAAACTGATGGTTTTAGAATCCTGAGAACATTTGGTTGTCGAACTACACATGGTTTATCAAACTTAGTATCCACATATTTTCCTTTAAACTTCTCAATGAGTTTCTTTAACTCACTTATTGCGATGTTCTTGTCTTGCAATTGAGCTTTCAAATCTTGTATTTTGAAATATTGTTCACGTTCTTCTTGACATAAAGTTGATGCTTTTTGTTTGCAAACTTTGTCATTTGTAATTTGTTCTTGACAATGTTGTAAATTTAGTTCAAGAGAAATTGCATGTTTTTCAAGTTTAGTAAAACTTCTTAAAAGCTCAATGTAAACTTATTTGCTTACATTTTCTTTTTGTTTGGAAAGCTAATTCATAAAACATTCACATTCTTCAATCTTTTCTAGATACGAACATTGTAAATCAATTTTTTCATCTAGATACGAACATTGAAAAATCAGATTTAGAGTACGTTCAATCACTTGAAAAAGAGGTTGACGAACTTGAATCTGAAAAAGCAGATCATATTCTTTTGAAAAATTAGCTTTTTCAGATTCAAGTTCGTCAACCTCTTTTTCAAGTGATTGAACGTACTCTAAATCTGCAAACATTTCTTTTTTAAGTTCATGTACAAATTTGAAACCATCATCCTTTGACTTTATTGCAAGAGGAATTAATAGATTTTTCAAAAGCACAGTCATATCTTGAATAGTTGGTTGACGCCATTGATTATGCATGTGTTTTTCCCAAACTAAATCAATAATTTCTTTGAAATGATTTATGTTATTTGTCATTACATTAAAAGCTTGTCTACTTTTGCTTAAAGATTCTGGAGTAGGTAGAAAGCATATGTTTTTTTGCAATGTGAGGCTTATATTTAACAAAATATTTTCTCCACATTTTCTTTCGAGTTTCATTGGCGTAATACAACTAATCAAGATATTCTCGTGTTGGTGGTTTAAAATTTTCATAAAGACTGTTTTGCTTTGTGTAGTCATATGGTTTAACAGTTTCCTTATGAAGTTTTGATCTACTCTCTTGTTCAAGAGTCAATGTCTCTTCCCTGTCAGGGGCAAATATGTTTCCAAGATCATCTTTGTTATATGGGATCTCATAAAAACATGATTTTTTAGATTGAGCTTTCTTGAGGTACGTAGGATTTGCATAACTTGGTCTTCCATTATATGATGAACTCGGTTTAGGATCTAACATATGAATGGTTTGAATTGATTGATTTCTTTTATAAACAATGTCATTTAAAATTTTTACTTGTTTTTCCACTGTAATCAATTTTTCAAGATCTTTTTCTTCCTTAAGTTTGAAATCCTGTATTACCTTATTTTTCTCGTTGAGAAGACTTTCATATCATGAAGTTGTGAAAGAATTATGTTTTACTAACTCGTCGTTTTTCTCTTTGACTACAGAAATTTCATATCCTTTTGTTTTCAAAACTTCTTTTGTGTCAAGTTCATGTTGAGTTAATAATCCTAGAGTTTCTTTCAATTTACGTTCAAGTGAGTCTTTTTCAATTGTACAATCATTGTATTTTTTGTACTTCGCAAGCTCAATCTCTTTATCATGAAGTGCACCTAAGTATCTATCTAGAGTTATATTAGACTCCTCAAGAATAGATTTCCACTCTTTCAGTTCCTGAGCGAGTGATGTGTTAGCTTTCTTTAATTGCTTTTGAATCTTTACGTTTTCATCAGTATCAAGTTTTAAATTTGCAAGTAAATTAGCAAGCACAACACGCTCATCATCACATTCTTCAGCATTTTGGTCAGCCTAATTATCATTACCACACATACCCGATGAATAAGGAATGACATTACCATCAACCTTTTCCATCACATAGGTGTCATTAATAGATTCAGGTTGCTCAGAATGTTGTCTTTCATTGGTAAACACATTATAGTCATCATTGGATTGTACCTGTTCCATTGGTTCAACATCAAAGGTAGGTCCTGATTCTGTAGTTACGACCTCCTGAATCTTTGCCATGAAATTGTAATGTGCTTCCAATTCTTGTTCATCCAGTTCTTCATCAGTGTCATCTAGCCAGTCAGTCTGTTGTACACACAATGGAACACCTTTCTCTGCCTGCTTATACAACAACATCTTCTCCTTATGATAAGTGTAATCTTTTGCCCTTTTTAGTTTCCTGCACTCCTTAGCAAAATGCCTAAACTCTTTGCAATTGAAACACTGTATCACACTCTGCTGCACTAACTAATTTCCTACAGTTTTCCTAGCCTCGACAATAGTCATTGTCCTCTGATTCCTGTAACCCTTGCCTTTTTTATGAGTTTGGATTGTTCTAATTTTAGTCCTTTGACTATTTGACTATTGTTGTTTGTTAGAACAAATACTGTGATGATGATGATGATGAATTTGTGAGCTTGAGGTATTATAAGGTTTATTTTGTATAATTACCCTTTTTGTGTGATTTAAATGTTCTTATTTAGTCCTTCGACTATTTGACGCTTGTTAGTTTATTTAGAACTTGTACCGTGTTGACGATGACGAATTTATGAGATGTGAAGTGTTTTATGGTTTATGGTGTATAATGATCCTTTTTAGAGGGTATTATTGTGTTAAGTGTATTCTAGGTGATTGACCCGTGAATTTTTGAGAAATGCCGAAAACGAGTCCCGACACGTCCGATAATGTCTAAAAATGAGTTTTGGGGAATAAAACATGGAAATATGTCAAGTAAATACTCCAAGTTATTGGAAAAGTATTTTTAAGGTGAATAAAAATGCTAATTAACTTTAGGGAATATTTTACGATCAAGGTTTTATGAGTTTTAAGTAATCCCGACACAAAAAAAAGAACCCGAGCCCTCCTAGAACCCTATAACCGGTCATAAGAGTCAAGGGGGGGGACAAGGAGCTTATTTTTAAGCTTGGACCTTGTGTTCGTCCGCCACTAACAACAAACAAACACCCTTATTTTTCCAACTTTGATCAAGAACGAGGTGATTTAGATTATTTCCGGGTTGATTATAGTGTTCGGGTATTCATTAAAACAACGTTTGGGTTGTCCGGTTTGTGTCAAAATCTATATTTTACAGACTTTTCTTGTAAGTTTTTAAATTTAAATTTTGTTTGTCCTTTTGGGTTTATATTGATGCATAGATGTTAGTTGTACAAGTTGATGTCATAAAATCAAAACTCGAAAATGAAATGAGTAATATAAGGGTGTGTTTGGTTCGAAAATAAAAGGAAAGGAAAAGGAGGTTTTGTTAGTTGTAATATTGTGGTTGTGATGGTTGAAAAACATATATTGTTAGAAAGCTTATTTTGTATAATAGCTTATATAGCTTATTTTGTGGGCTTTTCGTGGCTTATTTTGAGCTTCTATGCTCACGACTTATTTTGAAAACACAAGGAAAGTGTTTTTGATTATTTACTTTGATTGGCGTATATTCACGGACTACTATTTTGGCTTACGGTGTTAACTGGATATACATAACGTAGCTTATTAACGTATTTTGAGCTTATGGACTAGTTTTTGGAGCTTTTAGGCTCACGGCCCACTAAGCACAAATAAGCCGTAGCTTATTTGTTGGCTTAATGTGGTCCGAGTTATTTCCTTACTTATCGAACTAGCTTATATATACTAATGGGCTTTGGTTTTAGGCTTAGAACGTATTTTGGATATATAAAAACCTTAATGGACCCTTATTGGGCCTTAAAGCCCAATAAGCTTTAACTAGTCGTTTTAAAGGTTTTGACGAACTTTTAGAAAGAGAAATGAGTTTGTGAAATATTATTGAACGTTGTTTGGGGAAAAACACTTTGATAAACGTTGCGGATTGAGATATTTGGATTTTGTCTGAAAGTGTCGAAATTATGAAAAGTGTTTGAAATTAAGGTTTGAAACCTTGGAAAACGTTGTATAAACGTACGGGTCATGTCGAAATTTCGTAAAAAGTTTATACTTAGAAATTTTACTAAAAACATGATTTTTAATTTTAATAATAAAATATTATTATTTTATAATTTTAATAAATTCACTAAAAGACGAAAAATATAATTTTTCTCGAAACTTCTCTAATATGTTTATTATGAGTAAACGTTTCATTTTCAACCGTATTATGATTATTTTTAGAGTAACTAAGGTTACCAAATAGACTTATCGGGATATATATTTATAATTATTTATTATAAATATTTACTTATATTACTTATCTATTTTCTTTAAATAGTATATGTATGTATCGTTGAGATATCAGATTGATAAGATATTTTGAGGTAAGACGTCAACCATCACACCACTAAATTGTTACGGATAATAGTACAACGCGTCTAACCTCTATGCATCAAACGTGAAAACTGTTTTTGGAAATGAATGATTAAATGGGACATTAACTGAATTAGGTCGTGTGCGGACGTCGTTGCATTTGCTTGTGTGATTGAGATTTGGTTGCTAAACACTCGCTTGAGGTGAGTTCTCATAGCCCTACTTTTTTTAAATGTTTTCCGTTGAGAGAAAATGATACTCAAATGTGTTTTGAACTGTTTTTATGAACTGTGTGAAATGTGGTTTTGGTTTTGGGACAATATTATATGCTTATGACTGCTATGTGAATATTAAGTGACATGTGATCGAATTGGAGCAACGGGGTACACCTACCCTAGTTATGGTATGATTGTTTGGGACGGCGGCGTATGCCTACCCTATAGTATCTGTGTGATATTTGGATCGGCTGGGTACGCCTACCTTAGTATATGCTGGTGTAAAGACAAGCGGGGATGCTAGGTTTTGGTATGTGATTAGCGGGGATACTAAGGATAGATTGTTATTGGTTTTGCGTGTATTCACTATCATATAGCACTATTTTCCAATATTTAAAATATTGGCATAACAACTAGGTTTGAGTCAAACCTACGAGCTCACCAACATTATTGTTGACGTTTTTTAGTATCATTTTCAGGTGAAGTAAAAGAAGAGTAAGATGATGCTAAGTGTTAGACAGCTAAGAGTATCTGGTGTGGATTTTATTTGTGAAGTCTTGCTTATTTCTTGTTGGATTTTAGTATTTGGAAGATTTGGTTTTTAAGACTTGATTTGGACCCCTGTGTGGGCAATTAGATTTGTAAACATCTATATGATGTGTTCTTGAGTTAGGACATCCCTCGAGGTTGTTTCGAGGTAAATGGTCATCATGACATTGGTGATTTATGCATTTTAGTTTTCTCTATTTTGTATCTTGTGTTATGATTGATCATTTTGTTGCATTCCTATGTTTCCGCCATTGTCGGGGTGTGACATATTGGTAATCAGAGCCAAGGTTATAGAGAACTAGGTGGTTTGGCCTAGACTATAACCTAGGAACCTTCATATAGTTGCATTCTATGATCTATGTACGCGGTGTTCTGCTTATACGTGCTTATATAGTTATAGAGTATACATCATTAGTTAAGTCATTCATTGAAATGTGTGAGCCTAATACTGGGCACGACTGGAAAGGATACGAATATAAATACCATGGCTAACTTAGTTATAAACATAGTCCGACTCAAGCGTATTTGGTATTATCATTCACACAAATCGGTGTTGACACCTTAGGACCGTATGTACGTATATATATAAGGATATATACATATGGGGTTTATTAAGACCATATATGAGTTAAAGTTTTCCTCCTACCTAATGTTACCCATGTTCTCCCTCGTATAGATAATGCCGCCAAGGATGACAACCCGAAGTGCTAGCCGGCCTGCTGCCGAATCAGGAGGAGGGAGAATGGGTAAACGAGCTCGTAGAGAAGGTGGAAGAGTGAGAGAGCCTAGGAGGAGAAATGTTGATCCAACTGATGAACCTGTAGGTCAAGAGAATGACCAAGGAGTAGGAGCTAATGAGGGTGTTATGGCAAATTGAGGTATGGATGGAGTCCCTGACTTCTCCATAATCATTGCCCAGCAATTGAAGAATCTGCTACCCGCCATTATTGTTCAAGTAGGTAATCATGGTCATAATTAGGAGAACATTATCAGTGACAACATCCAATGAGATGTTAGGAATGTCATTGTGAACAATGATAGGAGAGGTTGTACATATAAGGAGTTCTTAGCTTGTAATCCTAAGGAGTATGATGGTAAGGGAGGTGTTATAGTGTACACCCATTGGGTTGAAAAAATGGAGTCAGTTTAAGACATGAGTAGGTGTGGGGATAACCAAAAAGTGAAATATACTGCTGGTTCATTTGTGGGTAAAGCTCTCACTTGGTAGAACTCTCAAATCCACACTAGGAGTTGAGAGGCCGCTGTTGGTATGGCTTAGGAATATTTTAAGATTTTAATGAGGGAGGAATTATGTCCTAGTAATGAGATGCAAAAGTTGGAAATTGAGCTGTGGAATCACGCCATGGTCGGGGCTGACCATGCGGCATATACTGATAGGTTCCATGAGTTGGCTAGGTTAGTTTTGCACTTAGTAACCTCAGAAAATAGGAAGACTGAGATGTATGTGTATGGCCTTGCTCCACAGATTCGAGGAATGGTGGCAGCAACAGAGTCAAAGACTATGCAAAAGGCTGTGCAGTTAGCCGGTGCACTGATTGATGAAGCCATAAGGAATGGAGCAGATAAGAAGAGTACTAAAAAGAAAGGGAATATGGGGGAACCTAGTAAGGATAAGAATGGGAAGGATGATAATAAAAGGATAGAACTGGAAATACTTTTGCTACAACCATAAACCCGGTTAGGAGAGAAAACATGGGTGTGGTACCCAAGTGTACCACCTATAACTTTCAACATCCACCTGGGGCACCTTGTCACACTTGTTACAACTGTAATCGCCCAAGACATTTTGCTAAGGATTGTAGAGTGATGCCTAGGAATGGGAACCCGATGAATGCTAGAAATCCAGCAGCTACTCGTGGAGTATGCTATGAGTGTGGGAGTACCGATCATATGAGGTCAGCGTGTCCTAGTTTGAACAGAGCACAAGGACTTGTAGGAAACCGTCTAAACCAAGCTCTAGCTATAGAAGGGGGTCAAGGTCGTGGGAACAACGACAATCAGGCTAGGGGAAGGGTATTTATGATAGGAGCAGAAGAAGCTCGCCAGGACCCGAATATCGTGATGCGTACGTTTATTTTAACCAACCATTATGCCACAACCTTATTTGATTCTGGAGCCGATTATAGTTTTGTTTCCACTACTTTTTTTACCTTTGTTAGACATAGAGCCCAATGATTTAGGATTCAATTATGAGATTAAGATAGCTAGCGGGTAGCTAGTAGAGATTGATAAGGTTATTCGAGGGTGTAAACTAGAAATAGAAGGTCATGTGTTTGACATTAACTTGATACCGTTTAGGAATGGGAGTTTTGATGTGATCATAGGCATGGATTTGTTGTTTGATCACAAGGCTGAAATAATTTGCTACGATAAGGTAGTGAGAATACCACTAGTAGATTGTAAAGTGCTTAGAGTGTTAGGAGAAAGACCATAATAGAAAGTGAGACAATTAAGGAGTGCTAAGGTTTAGAAACAAAAGTTAGGAGAAATTATTGTGGTGAGAGATTTTCCCAAGGTATTTCCGGATGACCTGTCAAGATTACCTCCTATTTGGGAAATCGAATTTCGGATTGACTTAATCCCCGGAGCAATACCGGTTGCAAAATCTTCCTATCGATTGACACCTTCTGAAATGGAGGAGTTGTTAGAGCAACTCAAGGAACTCTAGGACAAGGGTTTTATTCGACCTAGCTCATCGCCTTGGGGAGCACCGGTATTATTTGTTAAGAAGAAAGATGGTTCTTTCAGGATGTGCATTGATTTTAGAGAACTAAATAAGTTTACCATTAAGAATCGCTATCTACTTCCTAGGATAGATGACCTATTTGATCAACTGCAAGGATCGCAATACTTTTCTAAGATATATCTTAGGTTTGGATACCATCAGCTGAGATTGCATGAGGACGAAATTCCAAAGACCGCATTTAAGACCCGATATGGACATTTTAAGTTCACGGTGATGCCCTTTGGTCTGAAAAATGCACCAGCGGTATTCATGGACCTGGTGAACCGAGTATGTAGGCCATATCTAGACAAGTTTGTGATAGTATTCATAGATGATATTTTGATTTATTCTAAGACTCGGGAGGAGCATGAGATGCACCTAGGTTTAGTTTTGAAGTTATTAAGGAAGGATAAACTGTATGCTAAGTTTTTTAAGTGTGAATTCTGGTTGCGAGAAGTACAATTTCTTAGGCATGTGATTAATGGTGATGGTATTCACGTAGATTCTAGTAAGATTGAAGTTGTTAAGAATTGGAAAGCCCTGAGAACTCCGACTGAAGTTCGATCATTTTTTAGCTTGGCTGGGTACTATCGTAGGCTTATTGAAAACTTTTCTAAGATAGCCAAGCCTCTTAATATCTTGACTCAGAAGTGTAAGACTTTTAATTGGGGTGAAGATCAGGAATTGGCATTTCAAACTTTGAAGGATAAGTTGTGTAATGCGCCTGTTCTGGCTCTCCCCATAGACCGGAAAACTTTGTGGTGTATTGTGATGCGTCCGAGTTAGGACTAGGTTGTGTGTTGATGCGGAGGGGTAAAGTGAAAGCGTATGCGTCTAGGTAGTTGAAAATTCATGAGAAGAATTATACCACCCATGATTTAGAACTGGGTGTGGTTGTGTTTTCCCTTAAGATATGGAGACATTATCTATACGGGACAAAGAGTGTCATATATACGAATCATAAGAGTCTCCAGCATATCTTTAGCCAATAGGAATTGAATATGCGACAAAGAGTGTCATATATACGGATCATCTGTTGCAAGTTAACCTGGAATTTTGATTTCAGACAAAACATACAGACCTTCAAGGATGCATTTCCTTAGTGCTACACTATTTGCTTTTGTATCAACATATCTCATGAAACGTGATTGCCACTAAGCGTATCTTCCTATTACAAGCATTGGTGGATGATCTCTTGAACCAGCTACCATGATGTCATTATGCATTTGACTATTTGATGTGGTTGTTGTAATTGGAGTAGTCACGATGAATGATGTGATTGTTATGAATTATGTAATTGTAGTGAAAAATGATATATCAGATCATTTTAATGATTAATGTGTGTTGTGTAATTGTGATGTTTTTTAGGTGTTCTTAAATTGTGTTTTAGGTATTGCAATTTAAGTGTTTGGTTTTGGTTTTGAGTTAACAATTAGTACCAGAGCTAACCGAGGGCGTTTTGTGTTTGTTGTTTGCTTATTTTTGGTGGTTCGTGGGTGTATGGCTTATTGGATAGCTTATTTATAAGCTACATGGTCACGGCTTGTTTGGTTTGTGTTTATTAGATAAAAAGCCACAAACTTTCATATGTAATATTGTTTATAGCTTATTGTTAAAACCATTACGTGGCTTATTCTTGGTCTCTTTTGAGTTTATGATGTTTAGGAACCATTTTCTTAAAACTGTTCCCAAAAAAGGGTGTTTTGAAACCCATTTTGTGAAAAAAAATGTTCCAAAGAATCTTACTTATGGGAACAATTAGCCTAAAAAACGTTCCAAACTATCTCTTTTGGAACCATTTCATAAAAAATGTTCCAAAATATTATTTTTGGGAACCATTTTTGTTTAAACCGTTCCAAAAGTGAGCAAAAGTAACATTCTTTTGATAGTACATATATTTTTTTAGGCTCGTGGTTTGGCAGAAAGAAAAAGGACACAATCTACTATTTTAGGAAATAGTACAAAGTAGCGGTTTGGCAAGTGGAAGCTGCGGTTTGACAAAATATTATGCGGTTTAAGCCAATGTTCTGAAAGTCTCAAGGCGCACTAAGGAGCAAAGGGGATCAATGAGCTTTGAGGCGAGGCGCATACCAAAGCGCGGGATTCATAAATATGAGTCACACTAAATACACTAATTTTTTATGACATGTCACACTTTTATGCGGATTAAATAAAACAAAATAAAATTTGAGATACTTAATAGTTAATACATCTAACAAAGCTCACATTTAAACCAAAAATATCAAGCAAGCAAGTGAAGTAGCGTATCAATATTCAAGCATAATGCCACATTATCATGATAATATTTCATAAAGAAACTACTTGATGAAACAAATTAAGAGACTTTAATCTAAGTCGTCAAATTTCCCATCGTCATTATCATCTTCAAATGTGTATCGCTCCTTATTGTGATTAGATTTATCCTCCTTGACATCTTATTCAGTTTCACTATTCTCTAAAACCACAACATCATCATCTTCATCCAAAGGTTTTTTCTAGAACTAGACCGTCCCCTTTCCCTTCCCCTTGAGCTTGAACTAGCATAACTATCACTGGATCTAAGATTATAGTTTGACTCGTCTACGTGGCTTTGACCCTTCCTTGCCGGCACATCCTTATAATATTATAGTTTGACTCGCATCATTAGATCTAAATTTTTGGTTTGTGACTTGCAACAAGCCTCTTCAAAAAGTAGACAATATACATATGACGTGAAGTGATTACATATGTGTCAAATTAAAAAGAGAAGTTAAAGAAATGGAGGAATATGAAGAAAATTGGAGGCGCTTGTTTCACTGTATTGTATGTATTTAATTTTCTTTATTGGGGTTATTATTTAGTAGATTATATATAAAGGCCCATGTGATTTTGTATTTGTGTCTCAATATTAAGATAAAAAGGCCCAAAACCCATTACATGTGCTAGGCGCGACTAGTCCCAAGGCGCAAAATCCCAAGGCGCTGTGATTTTTATGGGATTTATGCATGTTGTGAGCCTCGATCTAAAAAAATCCCAAAGGTTGGAGCCTCGAGGGATTTAGGTACTAGGCGCGCCTTAGGCGCGATTTTTAAAACATTGGTTTGAGCAAAGAAAATTATGCGGTTTGACCAAAATATTCTGCAGTTTGACCTAACGAATATTGTGGTTTGACCAAAAACTTATGCGGTTTGACCTGATATTTTGCGATTTGACACATGCGGTTTGACCAAATATATGTGGTTTGACATCTGCGGTTTGACCAAATTCTGCGGTTTGACCAAAAATTATGCGGTTTGACATAATTTTGCTGTTTGACCAAAAATTCTGCGGTTTGAGCTAAATAATTCTGCGGTTTGAGCTGAATAATTCTGCGGTTTGACCAGAAATTATGCGGTTTGAGTTGAAATATTCTGCAGTTTGACATAAATATTCTGAGGTTTGATCAAAAAGCATAACTTGAGGTTTGACCTGAAAATTCTGAGGTTTGATCAAAAAGCATAACCTGAGGTTTGACCTAAAAATTTTGAGGTTTGATCATTTACCCTTATAAGTCAAATTCTTTTACACCGCTAGTCCTTATTCTACAATTATACTTTCATGACAACGTTATCTAGACACTGTTCATCCGTTAACGACAATTCATTACAACGTTTGTCCTAGTTTAACAACATTCAATCAAAACACCAAAGCAAACACAACACTTAATGTTATAATGATCTTATATTAAAGATTTACTAAAATGTCAAAACGGCTATGAATTCGGATTCTAAATGACAAGTGATCACGAAGTTGATTTGGTATCCCTTGTTTGAAATCGAAGTGGGTTTCACGAAGGCCTCTACTTATTTCATCATCGAGACTTCCTTCTAATTTCTACCCCTTTTCTTCAAACCCAATATATCAATTGATGACTTGCTTGAACTTATAAAATCTTATGATTAAGACTTGGATTATCTAGTTTCCAGTAGTCGGGGTAGTTGGTTGAAGACATGGTTAACTATCACGTAAAGGAGTTACATTGTAGTACTCAGTGTCACACGCAGATGCCGATGCGGATAATATCAAGAGGTGTTGTACTTCTTATACTTTTGATGTTGGGTATAGGGTACTTAGAGGTTTTCTTTTGCACCGTTCTTCAATCAACAACAATGTAAGCTTAAGTAACAAATTTAGGGGATTTTACTTCATTTTCAAGTTTGATATATCAGGTTTACTTCACCATGTAGTCACAGCAATAGCCGACAGAGTACGAGGTTGGTAAGTAGCCAGAGAGTTTAAAGATTGAGATGTAATCAGAAATTCTCACATGATATTTGAAGCTATTCAATGATAATGGTACTTCACAGTCTAAGCAAAATTTTCAAAGTTCTTCAACGACGTTCATAACTTTTCAAGATTTTTGCTTATGAAAAGAACTTCTCGAGTATATGAATGTACACGACAATGATGCTTTCGAGAGTTCGCAACCATAATGGGGGAAAATTGTGTACGTGGTGTGGTTTTTCGGGTCAATAAAGAAGGGCTATAGGCATATAAACTATTGGTTTGGAAGATTCATGCAACGTGTACTTTGTTCAACTTCCAGGGGGAAGTAGTGTATTCTACTTCACTTAGTATGGTTAAGGTGAAGTATTCAGCAAAATTGAAGAATTGTTGCTGATTTCTTGCATGTAACCCCGAACGGATAATCACCAAGACCAAATGACAAGTAGCAGCGGTATTTGGTATGGTTTACTTCTTCTTCAACAAATATTCCGTTGTGCACGTTAAAGACAAAGATAGAAGATTGTTCAAGCTACATCAAAGTCTTAGAATCTGCTCAAGATACGGAAGTTGGTTTGGAAGGAAGTTGATTCAGAAACTTTGCCAAAAAGGAGTCTATGAAGAAAGCTTTTCATGACATGCTACATGGATTGGGGGAAGTTAATCCAACTCATGCATACTATAATGGTTCCTAAACAAGTAAAGACACTGAAGATCCAAGCTGGAGTACAAGTATTAAGACTAGAGGACAGAGAAGACGTCTTCAGCATTGGAAGAGCTTTAGAAGATGTTATTTTTGTTTTACTTGTACTTGTTAGGAACTTTGTAAGTAATTTCAAATGTCTACATATTGGGAGAAGATTGTTAGCCTTAAAATATGAAGACTTATATGAAATTACAATAGTTTACATATAGTCAGATACGCAAAGACTAATATTGTCATTAGATGATAATTAGACATATCTAGGACTATATATACCCTCTTATACTTCCATAGGAGGGTGAGAAAATCATTTGTAACAAAGAAGTGTGTGTGTTTTCTCCTCATTCTTTCTAGAAAATACATACATCTTCTCATCTCTTTCTCTCTCTAATAATATGGCACTTTACTTATTCTTTTCTCCCCGGCCTTCGATTCGTGTTTTGTTAGTGAATATTATATGTTAACAGAAGTATTATCAAACATTTAATTTTTTTTTCTTCATTTGGTTCTTATCCGTTCACATCTCTTCTCTTTTTTCAAAAAACTTAAATAATTTAATATTCATAGACTTTATATGATCACCTTCACACATAATGGGAGGTATGGAATTCGAGTCCTCTTACAAGTTTTTCTTACCTTCTTTGATTTTTTTTCCTTTCTTTTTATTTATGCTCTCATTTTTTTCCTTTAATAAACCACATGTTATATCATATGTTTTTCCTAAGCATTCATATCATTTTTCTTGAACTGTAATTTTTTTATTAAAAAGATCCACCTAGTAAGAAACTAGGAGGCAAACGTACAAACACAGCAGAATTTACCTCTATTGAGGAAATTTTATCACCTTCAAGAGTACATGTCGCCCCAAAGATCTTTATCAGCGACATGCCCCCCCTTTTTGTGGTCGCCAAAGCCTCGTAGCCAAAGACATTGGTGATGCCGAATTCAACTGTTTACCGACGACCTTTGCAAGACCCATAATTTTCTTAGTCAAAGATAACAAGACGGGCCCACAGGCCTTTGGCGAGGACATGTCTCCTCTAACTCTGCTCGCCAAACTATTTAAAACTAAACACGAATAATTAATTATTTTAATTTTATTAATTAATTATTTTTATATTAGAGCAATAGGGTTTTTGTTACGTGGAAAGGCTTGATAAATAAGGCTTTGGCGAGGACATTTAGGAATGACATGCCCTCGCCAAAAGCATCCACTCATTTTGACAGAATACACACTCTTATACTCACAAACATCACCACATTCACTACCACCTTGCTCACCCGCAACTAGATGAAGCGTTATGATCAAGCTTTTAAGTGTCGCTGTGAAAAAGATGTAGTGTTGCGAACATCACATAAACCTTATAGTTTTGGTAGAGAATACTATGCATGTCCCTTTTCAAAGGTGAACTATCAAAACTTTTTTTATTTATGTAATATATAATTAATTTGCTTGTCAAAAAGACATTTCCTCTTATTTTCTTACTATGTAATAGCCAAGAACTCAAGATAATATATGTGGAAATTTTATATGGAAGGATGACCTCAGACTCCGTATAAGTTTTTCTTCTAGACCTTTAAGACCTTCAACTTCTTTTTTGGGAGCTTCAACACGTCCAAGTTATTCTCCGGTACATTCTATATTTGCACCGAGTCTTGGAAACGTAGAGTGCTCAAATTGTAAGTTTTTGGCTGAAAAGATAAAGATACCAAAATGTGTGAGGTCTCAACTTAATTCATGCTAGGTGCAAACAACGTTGAAGTGGTCACATTAACCTCATGAAAAGGGAGAGCTTTACCTGGTTTGAGTCTGTGTAGCGGTGGGTTCAAACCCTGTAGATTAGTTGGCCAAAAGGTCAAAAACCATGGTTACCTAAAAAAAGATAAAGACACTAGAAGAAAAGATAAAGATACTAAAGGGAACACTAGAGATGGAAAGGCATCCTGAGAACCACACACTTTAGTCAGCTACAATACTTCACAAGCTTTATAATAACTTGGAAAAACTTAGTTTGGAATGTAATTCGTATGCTTTAATGTTTTTAACGTTTATCGATTTAAAATGTAATTTATATGCTTTAATGTTTAAACATTTATCGATTTAGGATGCAATTCATATGTTTTACTTATTTGTTGTTGTTTAACTCGTTTGTTTATTTACGTTTCATTGATCATCAAACCCTACTACTCGTAAGAAACAAGAAAAAGTTAAACTTTGACTTTAGTTTTACCGAAGACATGTCCTCGCCAAACCTAAAACGACCAAATCAAGTATATTAACAACTTTGTTAATCACACACCTAATATGGGTTAATATTTTTGACAACATTTTGACGAGGACATGCCCTCGCCATAGGTTTGTACGGAAAAACTGTGAGCCAAAATCCCAAAACTAATAAACGAAAAATAAAAATATCAAAGTTCATCGTCATTTTTTGCGAGAACATGTCCTCACCAAAATACTCAATCAAATAGTTGTGCACACACTAGTCATGGTTAAAGTTTAAAAGGTAAAAAATTTGTCGCGTAGTGGGGAGGACATCCATGTCCACGTCGATTCTTCGTAGCATGTTCTTGTTTTTCTTGTAGTAAAAGATTAATTACAGAGCGCCTTGATCGGGTTGTCAAACCAATCGATCATATCATGATCATGATGAAGTCACGTGCCGTCTTTAATCTAAAATCACCAAAAATGTTCAAACTTTAATCTTTGCGATATCAATCTCTAAATCTTAATAGTGCTTTAACAGCCGCTATGAAGCGCGGATCATAAAATCCTCATTGGATTATCGGCCTTTTTTATAGTATATTGTTATTATTTGGGGTGATTAAACCTAAGTTGGCCAAACATGATTATCCCAAAACTTGATTAACCCAAACTCTTAGGGGTGTTTGTTTTAACTTTTATATCGAACTTATGAGCTTACTAGCTTATATAGAAAAAATAAGCTTATTAGAGTGTTTAGCTAAGCTTATGAGCTTGTATACATAGATTTTAATAAGCCACACTTTTTTGTTTATTTTAATAAGCCGCACTAAATTAAGTGGTTTGGAGATATGTTTAGATTTGCTACTTAATTGAGAGAGGGTTTTTTGTGAACCTACCTAATAAGATAAAATAAGAAGTTGAGCTCATTCATTAAGTGAAAAAAACATCCCTTAAAGCCGATAATTAAACATAACCTTATGGCTTATACATATTGGAAGGTTAATTATTTTCTTTGATTTCATTCATCAAAACAACCGAATATATATATTAATACAAAAAGGATTCTAGAAATATTATGCGGGCTAGGCCTGCAAACATACACATGGGCCTAGAATAAATATATATCAACTAATACGTCCCCGCAGTTGGAGCGGGAGGAGGTCAGACGCTCAAACTGGATCGAAATTCTTCAAACAACGCGGAAGGCAGTCCCTTGGTGAAGACATCGACAAACTGATAACGAGAGGGAACGTGTAGAACTCTAACCTAACCAGCAGTAACCATATCACAGATGAAATGAATATCGATCTCAATGTGTTTTGTCCATTGGTGTTGAACAGGGTTGTCACACATATAAATAGCACTAACGTTATCACAGTAGACAAGAGTGGCAGTCGATAGAGGAGAATGTAACTCACAAAGCAGGTTACGAAGCCATGCAGTCTCTGCTACAACGTTAGCAACACCAAGGTATTCAACTTCGGCACTATAGCGGGAGAGATTGTGCCGATGTTTAGAGGACCAAGTTAATAAATTATCACCCAAAAATACACAATAACCCGAGGTAGACCTGTGTGCAGATGGGCAACTCACCCAATCAGTATCAGTATAACCAACTAAAGAGATAGTGGAGGATGCATATAAGTGAAGACCTAAATCCAACGTACCCTAAACATATCGCAAGATATGTTTGAGAGCAGCTAAATGTAGCTCCCACGGATCATGCATATAAAGGCAAATTTGCTGAACTGCATAAGACAAATCTGGTCGTGAAAATGTGTACTGAAGTCCCCCTGCAATACTTCGATATAAAGTAGATCCTGAATAAGGACCCCGTCCGGACCCGCTTTGGACTCCGTATCAACTGGTGTCCAAGAAGGTTACAATTAACAATCTGAGCATGCTTAAGAAGCTGAAGAGCGTACTTTCGCTGAGATAAAAACAAGCCTGTAGAGTGACGGACAACAGAGATATGAAGAAAATAGTTAAGTGCCCCAAGATTAGTCATGTCAAACTCACGATGTAAAGAGTCTATAAGGTGCTGAAGCAGTGTTGTAGAAGAAGATGTAAGAATAATATCATCCACATATAATAGAAGATAAGCAACCTGAGAGCCCTGTCTATAAATAAATAATAAAGAATCGCAATGACTATGATAAAATCTAGCCCGTGTGGTATAACCTGCAAATCGCTGATACCAAGCATGAGGTGCTTGTTTCAATCCATATAAGGATCTCTGCAAACGACAAACATGATTAGGGTACCAAGAATCAATAAAACCAAAGGGCTGATGCATGTAGACAGTCTTAGATAAATCATCATTAAGAAAAGCATTCTTAACGTCAAGTTGGTGAATCGACCACTTACGAGACACGACAAGGATAAGAACCTTGCGAATAGTAGTTGGCTTCACAACCAGACTAAAGGTCTCATCAAAATCAACACCAAGTTGCTGACTACTGCCGTTAGCAACCAAACAAGCCTTATAGCGACTCAAAGTATCATCAAGATGAAACTTGTGTTTAAATAACCACATAGAGCGAACCATGTTAGCACCAAGGGGCCTCGATATAAGAATACAAGTACTATTTTTAACTAACGCATTATACACATCATAAATAACATTACACATTACACCAATTAGGGTATTTTAGAGCAAGAAAAGAAGATTTAGGGATAGGAGAAATTAACAATGTATGGAGAGATAAACGAGTAATAGGTTTGAAAATGCCTGATTGTGACCTAGTTACCATGCGGTGAGTGCGAGGGGGTTCGTGAACAGGCTGTGCGGTTTGACCCGATGGGCAGTTGGTGGGCTGATGTGTTATAAGCGGAGGAGTAGGGTGTTGGGCTAGCAATGTTGGGCTTTTTTGATAGGTTGGAGATGGCATGGTAGGGGTTTTGGTTTCGGGCTGGATAGTTTAGGCCACGAGATAGGGAGGCTCGTTTTAAGCTTTGAGCTGGAGGGAAGGGTTGGTAGCCATGTTATTATTTGGAGTTGGGTCGGCAATAGGAGAGAGTATGGTGGGGTTAAGGAGGGGGAGGATGTGGGATCAAGAAACATATATGATGGTGGAGAGGAGGGTGTTATGGAACGGTAGGGGAATTAGGTTTAATCAAAGGTGACATGATGAGAGATGATAGTTTTGTTGGTTTCAAGGTCTAGGTAATGGAAACCTTGATGGTAGGCGAGAAAGCCCAGGAAAATACATGGGGTAGCACGTGGGGCAAGTTTGTGAGGTGAGTGAAGGTGGGGATAACAAATGCATCCAAAGATGCGTAGGCGGGAGTAGTCGGGTTCTTTTTGAAAAAGTCTTGTAAAAGGGATTTTGTTATATATATCAGTTGAAGGGATAAGGTTAAGGAGGTAAGCAGCCGTATGAAGATCCTCGACCCAAAAGGACGGGGGTAGGTGTGCTTGAAAGCGGAGGGTATGGATTACATTATTGATGGTGCGTATCATCTGTTCAGCTTACCATTTTGTTAAAAGGTTTTTGGGTAAGAGAAACGAAGTTGAATGCCATGGTTAGAAAAAAGTGTATGAAGTTGGTTGTTGTCAAACTCATCACCATGATCACATTGGAAACTTTTTATTTCGCATTTAAACTGGTTTTTAACATAATTACAAAAATGCAAAAACTTGGCGAACATGTCAGATTTATTTTTCAGAGGGTATATCTATAAATAGTAAGAAAAATGATCGAGAAAGATAACATAATTTTTAAAACCATTTGAACTAATAATAGGAGAAGTCCATAAGTCTGAATGAACAATATCAAAACATTGTTTAACAAAAGAATCCGAATTGTAGAAAGGAAGCTTCACATGTTTGCCAAGTTGGCTAGCATGACAAACATGTGCAGATTTTTGTTTATTACATGAAATGAAATGATGTGAATTAAGTGAACGCAGCACTTTATCACCGGGATGATTGAGGCATTAATGTCACGTGGAGGAACTGGTGGAAACAAAAGCAGTAGGGATAGTGGACGGCTTGGTTACTGGTAGAGATATCCCAAGCTTTCACATCAAAAGAAGATATGACGAGTCAAGAAATCCTTTACCGAAAAACCAAACGCGTCAAATTTAATAGTGCAATTATTATCTCTAGTAAATTAACGAACAAAAATGAGGTTTTTAATAATATTAGGAGTGACAAGAGCATTATGAAGGTGAAGAGGGCGATGAATAGAGGGAATAATGCTATGTCCGGTGTTAGTAACGGGGAATAGGATTACCGTCACCAACATGTACATATGAGAATAAACGCTTATTAAAAATAGTACTTAAATTACTCGCGTTTGTATTTAAATGAGAAGAAACACCTATATCCATGTTCCACGTAAGATCTGAGAGTGTTATAGTGCTAAACGCATTAAGGAGAAACGTCTCTTGAGTTGGAGCGGGGCCTAGAATACCAGCGGAAGAAGTCTGACCTAGGGGTGAGCAGAAAAACGAATAAATTGAAAAACCGAACCGAATCGAAAATAACCGAACCGAACTAATAACCGAAATGAATTTGCCAAAACCGAACCGAACCGAACTACTAATTTAGTTCTCGGGTTAGATATGGGTTTGGCAATGTGAACCGAAAACCGAATTCATATAAATATATATATATTTTAATATATTTTCTTATATATAAATACCGTTAAAAATTTATCCTAACATAAAAAAACACTTTTTATGCTTGAAAATTTTTTTTTTGCTAAATATTTATTTAATTATAAATTTTTTTTAAATAAATAGTAAAATTCGGGTTATTCGGGTCAACCCGAGAACCGAACCGAATTCGGTTTTCAGTTCTCGGTTCGGTTCTCGGGTTGACCCAACAAAAAAAATTAACCGAACTAACTGAACCGAAGTAACTGAACAACCCGATAACCGAACCGGTCAACACCCCTAGTCTGACCAATGAACTGGCCTGTTGGGCCGAGATATGTTGTTGTGCTTGTGGAAAAGATGACTAGGTCATTTGAGCCTATTTTTGAAATTTGTCTGGTGAAGCCCATGAATGAGGGTGGACATTTTTAGCTGGGCCGTGAATAACATGCTTAAATACTCCCTTATTAGAACCATAAACATTTGGAGGAAGGTTATTTTGCATACTCTCCCTTCTTTGGATACCAAGGGACTGATCCTCACCTTCCATTTAAAAACAATCAAGGGCTATGATTAAAAAGCATTTTTTAATTAAAAATATATAAATAACGCGAAAGGGCAATTTCGTTAATTTAAAACACACAACTACCACCTACAACTAATAATTGAGACACACAACACACTTACTCACCCCACAATTATGCTTATTTTCATTTTTTCTCCACAGACACAAAAACAAAAAACCCACATACTCTAGCAATCATGAAAATGAACCTTTTCATCCATAAATCATGATGAATTTGATAATATTAATGATAATCGAAGGTATCCTACAAATTCTACGGTTGAAAATGATCCAGTTTGATCTTCGATTCAAACTCTAATTCAAGGTAATGTTTATGTTCAAAACCTCTGATATTTTTTCTTTTATTTTTAGTTTCATGAAAATAATAATGTATGTATTTCAATTGCGGTTTTAGTTGATGTTTTTTTAACCGAATGACGACCGGTGATTGATGTGTTTTTAAGTATAGGTTAAAGATTATTTCTAGAAAGTGATGATCATGCTTGTTTAATCATGATTTAGTGAACATGTGTTTGATTGGTGGTTCTCGTGAATTTGATTGTGTTTAGTTTACTACTGTTATGGTATAACATGTGAATGATGTGTACACGTTAAGGGATAGATGATTATAGATAGGATTAATTGACAAATTAAGATTGTTTGTGATCTGAAAAGTGGCCATTTTTAAGAGGTGTGTTTCTTATTAATGACGAAGCTATACTTGTAATAAGTCTTTGGTTGTCGTTGTTAGGGTGTTTGTATGTTGACATTTTCATGTCTAATTTGATATTGTTCAATTGTCATATTGATAATGGTTCGAGTTAGATGTTCGAGTGTCATTTCATGTTGTTTGGGTGTCACTGTGTAGTTGTTTCGAGTGACATTCGCTATTGTTCTAGATGTTAAATAGTAGTTTGTTCGAGCGTGAATTTGCTATTATTTGTGATGTTTATTTGTTGTTGTCATAGTGTCCAATATCTACTATAGCCACGATCCCACCTTTTATCATACCGCCGACCTTTACCATCAGAACACCCCGTCTTTTTATCGGCTTCCTTTCGGTACAAGGTTTACCGGGATCCACTAATACCATCGAACTGGGGTCTAACCGAGGGAATACCATCCACACCACCACTGGGCCTAACCTGGCTCTGATACCACTTGTGAGAATCCTAGGCCCAGCATCTCACCAAGTCTAACATATAAGCCCAACTGAGGTTCCATTCTAAAACCAATTGGTTATAGAAGGAGTAGCCCACCAAGCTTATATGTTAACTTTGAGATTATAATTTTACCGATGTGGGATTGGGTTTGCACATCCAACAGTTCAAGTTCAATTTACGTGTCACATCACATGTGATTATTAGCAGAATGCATGTGATAAATTATATTTCAGATAAGTGTTCTTTTTTATGTAATATCACATATGATTATGCATACAATTAGATATTTCTACAATATATCTTATATGATATTCTAAGTAGTTGTTCACATACTTCACCATTCAGCCACAAGTGATGATTTTAATAAATTAGATTTTTGATGCAATACGAGCAAAGTCTCATGTATCTAAAAATACGACTACTTTAAAGTTGTTAAGAAATGGTTGCTAGCATAACCGAGAATACGATGTTGGTGCAACGTATGAGTTAAAGTACCCAAACCTTGCTTGAGGTATATCTTTAGATTGTGTCATATTATATTTGACTAAGAGGCTTATGAATTGTTTTGAGTGTCAATTCAAATGTGATTTTTAGGCTTGTTTGCTATTTTTATTGAAATATCACATGTGACTATTAGGCTTATATATTATGTTCAGCGTCATATGACATGCAATTATTATGCTTATATAGGTTTTTCATAATTTATCTATGTATAAAATGCAGTATTTGCGGAATTTGAAACTCTATGAGCATCTAAAGTACCTAGCTATGGAGAGAGAAAATCCAACAATAATGAAGATCATACGAGCGACAAAAGGAACTTTGATGACTTTCATTTTTGCACAATGCATCACATGAAAATTTACATGGGAAAGTTGTGATGAAATAAGACTTGAAATGGAATCACAAAAACAATCCATTCAATCGATAAAGAACTAGAGTAAAGTTTGGAACAAATGTGTGGCTGCATGATACATAACCATTCATTCGATAAAGAACAAGTTATGCCAACAAGTTTGCACATGAATATGGAGAAGATTCTAGCTAATAGATTGTTCTTTATGAAATCAAGAGAATGAAGAAAGAACTGCATCAACAACATGGGTTGTCTTGTCATAGTTGTTGTGATTAATTTTTGTTAATAGTTAGTCATGCAAATTTTAGAACATTTTGGAATTTTTAGCATATCTTTGTGATGAAACATATGAAATATGTTTGCTGGTATTTGGTTAATGAGAAGTTGGCTTGGTTATTTATACATTTAAAAATTGTTGAAATTTATACTAAAAATGTATTATGTATTTCTGTTTTGTTACGTAATATGTTTTGAGTATTACAAGATGTTAGTACAATATCCTAGTATATCACATGTGATTTTTGACTACTTATTAATAACATGAAAATTACCTAATAATCACATATGCTTTTTGAGTAGTGACTTATATAACATGAAAGTTACAAACAAATCACATGTGATAAGAAATAGATTTAAGTTCATTTGGATATCTAACTTCCTTTGGATATCAATGGACTAATCATCATCCTCCATCTCTATCTTGATCCAATGGATGAGATTAAACTCAAAACCTATTTTCATCTTTTTTTTAAATATTAATATCTCTCAAACCGTTTATCGTTAAGCGAAAAAAATATATAATCACGACGAGCATTTAATCATTTTTCTATAGATATCAACTTTGATATATACTTTCGACAAATTTTTTTTTCACGTTTTTTTTACGTTTTTTGGTCTTTTTTTTCGTTGTTGAAACTTGCATGAGAAATCACATGTGATATTAGTGTTAAATCACATATGATATTACTGATAAATCACATATGATAAAATCACATATGATATTAGTGTTAAATCATATACGATATGTAATACTAATGCAATCACATGTAATTCGATGTTAGTGTTAAATCACATATGATTGATTTAAGTTCATTTGGATACCAAAGTTAATGTGGATATTAAGGGATTAATCCTCACCCTCCATCTCCATCTTTATCCAATGGATAAGATTAAACCCAAAAATCATTTTCATCATTTTTTTTTCAAATATTATTATCTCCTAAACCGTTAATCGTTAAGCGAAAAAAATATACCATCACAACGAGCATTAAATTATCTTTCTATCAATATCTACTTTGATATACTTTCGACGAATTTTTTTTTGTTTTTTTCACGTTTTTTTTGGTTTTTCGTCTTTTTTTCGTAGTTGAAACTTGCATGAGAAATCATATATGATATTAGTGTTAAATCATATATGATATTAGTGTTAAATTATATATGATATTTAAGTTTAATGCAATCACATGTAATTCGATGTTAGTGTTATATCATATATGATTTTTATACGAATATTCAAATGAGTGTTTAATCACATATGATATTTTCATGCAAGTTTCAATAACCAAAAAAAAGTGAAAAAACAAAAAAAAGTGAAAAAACAATTTTTTTTTTGTCGATAGTATATCAAAATGGATATCTATGGAAAGATAATTAAATGCTCATCGTGGTGGTATATTTTTTTTGCTTAATGATTAACGGTTTAAGAAATATTTAAGTTTTTAAATATACGTGAAATAATAAAATCATTTTAATCTCGGTCATTGATTTCTTTTTAGATAAATGGTGGGGATGGGTCCCTTGGTATCCATCCTTTTTTTGGTATCTAATATTGTAACATTTCTCATTTTCAGGTTATTTACAACTTTAATAAATTCCATTATTTATTTTTAAAGTTTTACGCGTTCGCTTTTAATTATTAACTTATAGTTAAATCGCGTAAACTAAAAATCAACGTTCAATGTAAACGGACATCAAACAAATTAAAGTTTACATCAAACAAGTGTTATATGATTATTAGGAGTATAATTTATAACTTTTCATAATTTATTTTTGTTGGTTACGTAAAACGCTTACGTTTCGCAATAAATTACATTCGGTCATACCCGGAAGCACCTTTACCCATCTACACTCAAACAAATACCCACATTTATACCCAATACATAAAATTTTATCAACTTATCAACTAAATAAGCCTCAAAACCGGACCTAAGAGTTTACCTAAGAAAGAAATGCAAAATTCCCACTAACTTCCTTTCTACACATGTTAATCCTTACACCAATGTACCTTAAGCACATGTATCAAGTAATTGGCTTGTCAAAGAGTACCCTCCTCCTAGGGAGGAGGAGAGCTCTTACACCTTGTCCTTGAAACCACCTAGCATCCCATGGTATGTTTAAGGTTGTTTAGGGTTTTCTTGCACATTATAAAAGGAAAGCCCTAGGTAACTAACTTATACTCTTCCCATTTACAAGAAAAATATATCATCCTCCCCCAAAAGAAGCTCCAAACCCACGGCATATATTGTGTGTGCTAGGGTTTCATTTAATTTTTGCATCCAAGGCATTCCAAGTATTCAAGTGTTCATTCTAAGGTTATCTAAGGTTACTCAAGGTGTTGACAAGCTTGGATTCGGGTTTAACAAGGAATTATCAAGAAAACATATTTAGGGTTTTCTTGATTAGGGTTTTGATTTTGAAGGCTTAGTTAGGGTTTACATCTTGTGTTCATCATCCTACTTGTGTTCTAAAGGTCCATTTAAAGTATTCCATGTTCATTCATTCATTTCCTATTGTGTACATACTTGTTGTATAAGTTTATCACCACCTAGATTTATTTTTAAGTTATATAAAGTGTTTGAGGATTTCATATGAACAAGTGACATGAACATTTAGAGGACTTAATACATGTAAGATATACGGTATAATACTTGGTGAAATTATGGTGCAAAGTTCTTAAACAAAAATGATGGTAAACTAACTTTATTAATTAAAAACCCTAATTATATTTTTATATCTACTGTTGGAATTCGAATCATAAACCCTAAATTTTATATTTTATAAAAATAGTACTCTTTACAAGGATCGTAGGCATGTAAGGAACTCGAAAAACGGAATTATAACGAACAAGTTACGAATTTTACAAGTTATATATAATTAACTTTATAAAAACAGTTTTATAAACTGTAATGAACAGTAAATACTACTGTTCATCAGAGGTTTAAACTTTATAAATATGATATTTTGATAAATTATTTTAATACGAAGACATGGACATAAGAAACGTATAAAACAGAGTCGAAACGATAAAGATATGAGGTTTTAAAAGTCACGCGCACTATTTTTACTTTTATATATTGTTTTATGAAACGACTAAACTAATAATGAAATATCATTATGTAATCAATAAAAACATTTAATCCTATATTTTTCCAAATAGTACATTAGTAAACGAAAATAATATTTTCTTACGGATACAAGTACGCACGTTTTCATTTAACAAAGTACGAGTTAATTATTGTTTTAACTTTTAAAGAATTAATAAAAACTATTAGGTG
>BQNB010031375.1:0-50012 GCA_026074375.1 Tanacetum coccineum | reverse complement strand
AGTGCCATCAGCAACATACTTCTGGCTTTTACATCATTCTTCTTTTGGGTCTTCTCTTCAGTAGTAACAGCACCAGGTATCATTAAAGTAGATGTACCATCAGTGTTTTGTGTAGTTCAAGGTACTGGCTTAAAAGAGTTGCCATTATTTATGACCTCTCATAGAGCATAGTCTTGAATTTGAAAGTATTGCTCTATTCTCAGTCTCCACGTCTCATATTCACCTTGTTTGAGAAGTGGCAGTTTTGCAGCAGCATTGGTTTGTGTAGTTTCTAGATCCATCTATTTTGTATAAAGAGTTCTTCTTGTTTGTTTCTTCTAGATCAAAGTTTCAGAACACAATGCTCTGATACCACTTTTTGATCCCAACTAGATTTTGCAAACCTTGTAAAAGGGTTAGTTGTATTGAATAGATTCAAGACAACTATACTAGAAACTTTGTTGATACTAAGAGTATGCGAAATCTACTCTTTAGTACTTAGAAGAATATCAATGTAATAGTAAACTATGATGCAGTAGAATGAACAATGAATATAACCAAAAAGCTTCAATATTATTATGATGAATAATACGAGTACTCTGACTAGTACTAGGGTTTACAACCTTGAAGCTATGGATATGTCTATTGTGATTGTGTTTACAACCATAACTTAGGATCTCCTTTTATACACCAAGGAGTCCTTTACAAGATACAAATCTTCTAAACTTTTATAAGATATCTACATATCTTCTAACTATATAAGATAAACATAATAAGTTCATACATATCACTTCACACGTCTTTATCTTCTTCTGGTAGTTGTAATCTTCAAGTATCAGTACAAAGTCCTCTAACAGTACTAAGTTTAGTACTCGCAGTACTAACTTCCTTCTGGCAGTACTAACTGGTTAGTACTGGTAGTTATAATCTGAGCAGTACTAAGTTGATTGGTATGTGCTTAATTACACATACCTTTTACCTTTAAAAACGAGCTAAAATAACCAAAAACGGACTCAAAATGCCAAATATATGCTTGTTTTGCTAATTGTGTTGTGCAGGAGCGGATATCTCACAAAAAGACGAAAAACCAAGTAAAAAGCGACAAAACCGGACACGGGATGGAAAAGTGTGTGAAAACGAAGCCCAATCAAAGTCAAGTCAACTCCGAGAAGAAAAAGCAAAGAAAAATATAACTTGAGGGGTCAAAAATGCCAAACCCCTAAGTTATATTATTAAGGAAACAAAGACAGGGGCTGATTATGCCAATTTGGGAAACTTCATTTATAAAAGAAAGAAAGGGGAAAAAGAGAATGAAAAGAAGAAAGATGTGGAGGGGCTTTTCTTGTACACAAACCAAACATACCCTTAATCATCTTCAACCTCCCTCTGTCACAACCCAACTTGTATAAACCTTTTCCCAATCTTCCCGCCAATACCAAATCCAGCCAGCACCCTGTTTTGCTCCCATACTTCTACCCTGCAACACTCCATCAACCACTTGACAAAACCTTCCCACTCACCCCACATGGCCACAATGCCAAGTTGGCAATCCAAGGGCATTTTCGATCCAAGGGTTGAGAGAGAATACAAGGAAATTAAGGGCCAGGATATATTGTGAGTTTATACTCACAAAACTAGCACAAGGAAGCTTTATACTCAGCAAACAAACACAGTCAAGCTCAACAAAGAAAAGTCAATGAAAGTCAAACAGAAGACTTCAGCTTGTTTTTACCTTTTTCTTTGTATAAATAGGGCTAGTGAGCCATGTAAGGCAGTGTGTAATTTTTAGTTTTTAATATAAAGAAAAAACTTTTTTCCTTTCTGCAATTTGTAAAAGTTCCAAGTTTAATGAAATTTCAGTTTGTTTTGCAATTCGTGTTCCAAGTTTACATTACCTTAAGTTTGTTTTAAAGCTACTCATAAGCTCTGAAGAGTCTCAAAGCTCTTTTTTTGAACTAAATAAGTGTTAACTAAGTTTAAATTCTGCAAACCAGTTTAATAACCTGAATTACCTTTGCATTTGAATTGTGGAAAGCATTTTGGAAGTTGGTTGTAATGGAAAACCAAATGGACTCATACCCTAGCTTATTAATAAGCTAGGGAGCTTATAGCTGCCCTTTTGGGTTCCTCTTGTTTAGCTAGAGGTTCATTGTAAGTCTCTTATTTAATTCTTGCACTTTTCTTTAAGGTTACTGTAGCATTGCTTATTATTGTTTATTTCTGTCTTATCTTGCTTAATAGTGTTAATATATGCTTAATTTTCATTGGTTTAAGCTTTTGTATCATTTATTTATACTTGTTCTTTTAATATGTCATTTTTAGCTAAAATTGCCTTTTGCTTATTCAGCTTATCTAAGTGCTTAATTTCTGTTGAAAATGGTTCATTAGTGCTTAATATGTTCATATAATCATTTGTCTTTAAAAGCTTTGGCCTAAATCTCTTAAAATTAGTTTTAAAAATGAATATACAGAAACATAAAGGTTGATTGGTCAAAGGCTCAAAAAGTGGGTCATTTTGGCTCTTGATGGGTTGTGGTCATTTGATAAATTTCATTTAAGCTATAATAGGTCTTATAAAGCCAGCTTACCTCAAGTTTTTATTGTTGAATTTCAATTTCCAAGTTTTATATTAGCTTATTTGTGAACCTGATTGAATTTTGTTAAGTATAAGTGCTATTTTATTGAGTTGTTAGCATTAAAGAAGATATTAAGCATTGTTTTGCATATTAATTTTAAGTGTTTTATATGCCCTAGGTAAGTGTTGTTGTAATGTGCAAATGTGTTTTAAAGTTAAAGATAGAATCTGCATGAGAAGTTAAAAAAAAGGGCTAATTACAGTACCATTTTTCATAAGCTCAATTCTGTCTTAATTTAGTGTTTCAAAATAACTTTTTGAGTCTTAATTATTGTTTTCAATTGAGCTTAAAATGCTCAATCTGTTTTAGCTTATAATCATCATAAGAATCCAATTGCATTGCTCATTTCTAAGCTCAAAAGTGCTTATTTCAGTAAATTAAAAAAAATAGGAGTTTAGTCATTTGTGCTTATTGTGGCTATTCAAATGGCTTATTAAAAAAAGTGAATAGTGGGCTTAATAGGACTCATTATTTGTGAGCTTTTTCCAAAATCACACTTTTCAGTTGCTTATTTAGGATTTAGCTTATTTCATTGGCTGATTTTAGAAAAAGTTATGGAGTTTACTATATTTTGATGCAAATTGAGTGAGTAAGTTGTTTTTGGTTGAAAAGGATTTTGGAATTAATTAAGCAACATATAATGCTTCCACAACTCTTTCCTTTTTTATTTTGGTTTAATTTTGACTTTTACACTATTTACTAAAATAAGTCCAAACCTTAACTTTCTGCAAACCATCACTTATTTGGCTTTTTGGGCATATTGAGTGCTTATTTTTATAAGGTGCCTTTATTAAAGTTGCTTAAAAACATGTCCCGAACAACTTTCGTATTTTGAGTTTTGGCTAAAAACGATTTTTCAAAATCAGCCGTTTTGCAGCCTCGTTGGGACATACGACCCGGGAATCATACTTCCGGAATCTTTTTATCATTGATTCTCTTATACGAGTATATTTTATTTCTAGGTAGGTCTTGACTTTTTACCTTGGTCAAGGGTGAAGAGTTTGGATTTGCCTAGTATTTTATATATTCTATATTGCTAGAACCATTGATCTAGCAGTATTAACTTT
This sequence comes from Tanacetum coccineum, assembly GCA_026074375.1. Lineage (NCBI taxonomy): Eukaryota > Viridiplantae > Streptophyta > Magnoliopsida > Asterales > Asteraceae > Tanacetum > Tanacetum coccineum. Next base: position 46,330 of record BQNB010031375.1, on the reverse strand, counting down.
GTAGAGTCCCTTAATTCCCAAAAATTCTCTCCTAAACTTGTGATTCATCCTGTTAATCAACAAGTTTCTTCTGAATCAAATCTTCTAGTCTACTCTGCTGAGGATGCTTCCAAACACACTATCTTTACTGATGAAGTTGAGATCTAATAAACCTTAAAAGCTAAAATGCCATCTCAGTGACATCATTATTTACATGAAGTTTCCATTGAAGCATTCTTGTAAGTGTATCTTGTGGAAGTGGATACTTCTTCTCAACTAGCATATGAATGCTTACTTCTCCCAGCATCAAAGAGTGAACTCTACAAGAATCATAAAGTTTCCATTCTATCAACTCTTGATTTTGATGATTTTTCCAGACTTCATCATCACTATCTGGTTCAAACATAATCTTCAGATCTCCCCAGAGCATTAGATCATTAAAACTTGGTCTTGTAGATGCATACTTCTTATTCAAAAGTCTGTACAACACAATCAAATCTTCTCTATCAAAATCATTTAGCATCTCACTAAAGAATATATAAGTCTTGTAACTTCCATCTGCCCTGTGTATCTCATAGTATCCCGCATCTCCTTTGCAATAAGATTTCCAACTAACTATTGGAGATTTAACAGCCAATGGGATTACACTAATTACTTCTTCTGAATCAAAAATAACTTCCATATACTTGGTTCGCAAAATAGTATATATATAAAATACTACTAGGCAAATCAATGATAAAAAGATTCCGGAAGAGATATTCCCGGGTCGTATGTCCCAACGAGGCTGCAATTGAAATTTATCCTGGTTTGATGAGAAATTGAATGATGGAAACACTGATATAATTATAACTAAAATTAATTAAATAAAACTTAATTTAATCTACGGGAAACAAGTATAGGAAATGGGGATCTTAAATACTACGGGAAACAAAATTAGTTATAGGGAAGTCCTAAAATTAAATCTAAATTAAATACGGGGAACAGAATAAGGTATCGGGAACCCTAAATACTAAAAATTTGAGCTCATTCCTGAGAAATGACTCTGCTTGTATCTGTACCTCCTTGATTCTTCAAATTATATACCATATTCTTCATTACTTCACTTGTAGAGATAGATAATTGAACCTGTATGATATCTTGCACACAGACCACTCCAATCAATATCGAGATCTTGATTACTTTAGCTAACAACTTCGATCCTTTCATCTAACTGCTTTTTGTAAATTCAATGCTTTCAAAATCATACTTTTCTTGTTCTTGTCTTGCTAACCTTTGCCTTTTTTCTTCATCAAACTATTCTTGCAACCTTATAGTTGCTTTAAAGCCAGCTCTTTCTTTGCCATTTTTGCAATTTTGTAGTGATTTGTACAGGCTCAAATAGTCATTATTCCGTTCACCTTTGTCTTTTAGATGGCACTCCTCTAATATACCTAGTTCTCAGCCAACCACTAATTCTTTAGCAGTAAGAAACTCTTAGAGGACGACAGTCTAATAGAAGCACTAGCAGTGTAAAACAGTTACACTGGCAGTAGGTAAATCCCTTCAATATACAACATCAATATCATATATCTCTGTACCACTTTTGTGATCGCCAACTAATCTTGCAACCATGTAAAAGGCTAGTTGTATTGAATAGATTCAAGACAACATGCTAGACACTTTGTTTGATTACAATATTAAAGCGAATCTACTCTTATACTTTAGAAGAATAATCAATTAAAAGTAAACCGGTGATCATAGAATGAAAAATGAATATAACCATAAGCTTCATAATTATTATGATGAAATAATACGATAACTCTAACTAGTACTTAGGGTTTAACAACCTTGAAGCTATGGAATATGTATATTGTGATTGGTTTTACAACCAAAACGCTGGGATTCGCCTTTTGATACACCAAGGAGTCCTTTACCATATACAAATCTTCTAAACTTATTATATGATATCAACAATCATCTAACTATATAAGATATACATAATAAGTTCATACATATCACTTCAGACGTCTTTATCTTCTTCGTAGTTGTAATCTTCATGCATCAGTACAAAGTCCTCCAGCAGTACTAAGTTTAGTACTGGCGTAGTACTAACTTCCTTCTGGCAGTACTAACTGCTTAGTATTGGTAGTTATAATCTAAGCAGTACTAAGTTGATCCAGCAGTATTAACTGTGTAGAGGCCCTTAATTCCCAACACATTGCACCTAGTGTAATCGGTGTAGCTATGATAAAAAGGCATTTTAGATTAACCCAAATTAGCCCAGAACATGTTATTTTCTATTTTTGAATTCTCACACGGATTATCAACTTCCCCTGTTAAAACCTTTGTTTGCACTCGATCTTAGTGCTAGATACCCCTACTAACAAACCTGCTGAGCCTATCCTTTCATTGTACCCCGAGATATATGTTGTTTCGTACACGACATCGCCTTAGCCTTAACCTATAGTTTCTTATTCCAGTGGATTAGGGAAGTAGCTGGTTAATTTTGGATTTCACTGTGGAAATTACGGTATGAATTAGGGTATTTGAAGAAAAAGAGACGTTTTGGAAGACAATTGATCGCCAAGTAGGGGACCACGTGTATATAAGGAACTTATTGTGGAATGATATTGTATCCCTTGTCGTACATTAATAAAAGGAGAGTAATAAAGAAGCATGCAAGCCTAGTATATATTAGGACAACTTATATGTCATATAGTGATAGTATTTTCGCCTTGTCCTGCTGGCGATGATTCCGTCTTTCTAAACGGGTAGTTCTTTTAAACCCATGACATTTCTATCTCTCCTTTTCCTAATTTTAAATTAATCTATATGTACAATGACAGCAGTTGAAACATCTTAAGTTGAGTGAAGGATATTGAAATGAGGTTTTGGTGAAATATGTGCTAATTGGACCAAAAAATTTTAAAAAATTAGCACATAATTTTTGTTCATTGATGATGAAGGCCAAGGGAATGCGGCTTTCTTGCCTAAGTTATGGAGATTATGAGGCAATATATTATATTTCATACGCATTAACTTGTGTATTATGATGACCCATTGACTTTTGACCCTCGTTTTTTACTTGGATTTGAATTGGCTAAATGGAGATTATGACTTTAGAGACTATTTATTTTATGTTATTATTTAACCACAATTAATTGTGCAGCCCATGTCTTTATCCTACCATATAAACATTCTCCCTCCCTAACCGCTAGTTGCTCGAATAAGGGAGGAGCAATCATAACATGACTCATCCGTCGTTACAGATGAGTATGTGTGGTTTTAATCGACCCTTGTTGTGTAACCTTTGGTATAGATTGCATTAGAGAAATGAAAATTCACCCATAAGCCTTGTGTTGTGTCATCGCATTTGCCGTTTTTGAACAATTTACATCCAGACTCTATGGGAAAGCTTAGTAATCCTACCCAAGCTTATGATAGAATACTCGCATGACTGAGTAGTTGAGTGGTTCACCAAAATCAACCCATAGATAGTGAGAGTATGATGGGATTCATATTCCTTTCGTAAGGTGCTCTGTTTAGAAGTTTCTGGCATAGGTAATTTTTAAAATCATACTTTCTGGATAACTAGGAGAATCTTTTTGAGAATTGTAAAAAGATTCTACTTAAGGAAAGTAGAAGTCAATGGGGGATATTTGATAACAACAAATATTTAATACTTTTTCATATCAAATTTCCGCATTTATTGCCTTGCTTTATATCACTTTTATATGAATTCGATATTAATTATTTTGTGAATTTAGGTAAATTAAGGCAATGGAACGGAAAATAGCAAAAAATGACGATTTAGAGCCATACTAATTTAATTTAGTAATGGACTAAAATTAAAGGTGACTACTAAATTCTACAGATGTGCCAAATACGTAATATGAAGATAGTACCACTACTATATTATTTAGTAGGTACTATATTTTTTTAATAATTTCAATGATGCCGAATCAGAAGCTTAGAAGATGAACGGGCGTAACGACCCGCAGAGTTATGCAGAAAATCACATTAGTTTAGTCGAAATTGGAAGCTTTGATGACAATTCCATTTATTTTATAACGAAGAATCGATGCTGACTTGGCTTTACGGCGTAACGTTACGTTACCCTTTGAGTTACGGCCGTAATCTTATATTAAGAAATTATTTGGTTCTGACTAAGGTTACGGCGCAACATGTGATATAATTACTCGTAATTAAAATAATATTTTTAAAGAAGGAATGTCGTGTCAGGAATGATTACGACTAACAAATAGCTGGGTTACGCCGTAAATTTATGAGCTAGTCAACAGGACTTATTTGGTGCAAAAAAATACTATTTACATATATCACCCCAAACTTTATAGGGCCACAAGTCGTACAAAGACAAAACTTCTTAATTTAGAATAAATGTATTCATTTTGGAGATCACAATTCGCTATGGTATAAGGCCGACGCTTAGAAAGGAGAAAAATATGGTGAGCATCTACCTGGTGCTTAGGTGGATAGGGCAAACCTTTGGGGTTTGTCAAGGCATTCCGATTAGGGATTCGAAGCATTAATTTCGCACACTTGTAATACAATCAAATTTTGTAGTCAATTTAATTATATTATTTTGGCTTATTGGATCCATCCATATAATTGTTGATGTTATTTTTATTAGTTATGTTTTATTATTTGTTCTTGGCATTTAATTATTTTAATTATCTATTGATTATTATGTTATGATCTCATTGTCTTATCGTTTACTTTATTAATTTATATAGTGCAATATGAAATCCTTGGACTACCTATTAGGTTTTGATATAAGGTTGAGCGTGTCACACCCCGCCAAGGTGGAAACACGAGGCGTAAACAAGAATGAATATCATCACAACACATGGTGTCAATATAGAAATTACTAAAATGAAAACTAAAGTAAAGCAAAGACACAAAGTGTCATAACAATACCCAAAACCTAATAGTGTCTTTATTAATAAGAAAAAGGTCTCGTCAATAAATGACATGCAAAACATAATCCAAACAATTCATGTAAACGCATTTATTTAAACAGAAAACATAAAGAAACTCCAAGCATCCTACGGTCTCTTCTAGCCATTTCGCTCTATCTTAGCACCATTAAGCTCACCTGAAAATGATGCTTAAAACGTCAACATAAAGTTGAGCGAGATTCATAGGTTTACGACATACCACATTATCAGTACTTGTAATGCCTAGCAGTACTTTCAAAGCAGAACAGTACTTTCCAGCTACCTTAGCGGCAATGTGAGCGACTTCATTAATCATACGCACCTTCGCAGTATTCCAAAATTGTTGAATCCACTGTTGAATCACATCCGGAGACACCAAAAGAGCATAGTTCACAGAACATCCAGTGAGAAAGTCAATAACGTCATGAAAATCAGCATTACGCTCTGTCTTCTCAACACAAGCAATCATATTGTGTTTGTTGCAGGAGTTCATGATAGCCATTATCTCAAAATCGACGGTGAAAATGAATTAGGGTTCGAAAGATTAAAGTATGAAATTGAAAGATTAAGTGAGAGACCCTTGGAATTCATTGGAGTATTTATAGGTAGAGAAAACCTGCCCACAAAGTAACCGTTAAGAATTACAGTTTACCCCCTCAATTGTGATGTTTGACCAACGGCTATAAACAGTACTTGTAATGCCTAGCAGTACTTTCAAAGCAGAACAGTACTTTCACTCTGGCTAAGCAGTACTTTCTCTTTATGAAGCATTATTGATCAAATCAAATAACAAAATCTTCCTATCTTAGATAGCATCTCTTCAAATCCAACCCTGAATCACACGAAGTAGCAAAAATAACCACAATTTCATCATATCTTAAAAAGTCAATCATCTCTGACTTTATACCTCCCCTTAAGAATAGCATCAACTCTTCTTTTAAAGTCCATACTTGACAAGCAGTCCTCCCCTTAATCGTAGCTATGGGTTCATCATTCCAATATTAACTACCAAAGAGTTGAACCTAGCCAAGTCAAATCCTTTGGTCAGTAAATCTGCCACATTATCATCTGTATGTAAACAATGACCGAATTAATTAGCCCCTTGATCATTAAACAATCACTGATGAACGTGATGCCAAATCTGAATGTGCTTAGTCTTATTGAATGGAAAACAAGATCTTCACAATGCATATGCACTTCTCATTGTCTAGATATGAATAATAAATTCATGAAATTAAAACCATAATCAAAAAGTTGATTTTGCATCCAAAGTACCTGTCCACAACAACTTGCAGCTGCTACATATTCTGCTTCTGTAGATGAGATAGCTACAATTGTTTGTTTCTTGCTCTGATACCACTTGTAGGATCGATGTACTCTAATATGTTGAACCTTTAGCTTGTAAAGGATATTACTACCTTGAATAAATCCAAGATAATAACTATGAAACGCTGACACTGAATACTATCAACTATGCGGAATCTAATTGATAATATTAAGAAGAACACACAGCAATAATCAAAAGATTACTTTTATTATCACACCTTGAACCTGCCTAACTTTGCAGATTCCTAAACACTAATAATACTAATCGCTAACACTTCTTCTAAGACTTGTTCTAATACTTGTACTTATATTCGTCTATGCCTCCCAAGGGGTCCTTTTATAGACATCAAGGATTAACCCTAATAGGCTTAATGATTACCCTAATGGGCTTACAACCCGTACAAACTCTTCTAGAATACTAAACCAACATAAGCAGTACTTTGTCTTTACATTGACAGTACTTTAATATAACTAACAGTACTTTGGTATAACTGACAGTACTTTGTTATCTGTCAACAGTACCTTACAATATTTCCTAACAATCCTCCCCTAACTTGATGTCAACTTGCTTAACTTCAAGTTCCTTCAGTTTAAGCTTCTTGTTAAGATCTTTCCAATCTTCTTCCATGTACGGCTTGTATCTTTATCTTTGATGAACATCTTGATAAGTTGAGTATTCAATCACACCTTGTCAGTACTTTATCTTCATTACTTCAAATCTTTCTTTTATTGCAGCCCACAAACTCCTGGCATCTTGAGCATCATGGAAGCTCAAGAGATGTCTATCTGGTATTGCAGAGAGCAATATGTTGAGAGTTTCTCATTGTTTCTCCTTGCATTGACAACAATTGAGGTTTTTGGTGCAGAAGGTTGACCTGAGGCAGAAGCTGATTCTATTGTAGCATGGTCACCATTGGTGATTATATCCCATAGAATATGATTAGTAATTGCATATACCGTCTCATCTTTCATTCACCATAGGTCATACTCACTTTACCCTTCTTAGATGATTGGAATTCATAGTGTATAGTGACAGATGGAGGTAGAGGGTGGTTTTCACTTCAAAATCTTTAGTTTTTTGCAAAAGATAACACGGATGTTCAGAGTCTCTTCCTTAATCAGGAGTTTCCTCACAAGCTCTGATACCACTTGTATGATCAGGTACCTAATATGTTTGGAACCTTAGCTTGTAAAGGATATTTAAACTACCTTTAATAAATACCTAGATAATACTATGAAACGCTGACACTGAATACTATCAACTATGCGGAATCTAATTGATAATATTAAGAAGAACACACATCAATAATCAAAAGATTACTTTTATTATCACACCTTGAACCTGCCTAACTTTGCAGATTCCTAAACACTAATAATACTAATCGCTAACGAATTCTCTAAGACTTGTTCTAATACTTGTACTTATATTCGTCTATGCCTCCCAAGGGGTCCTTTTATAGACTTCAAGGATTAACCCTAATAGGCTTAATGATTACCCTAATGGGCTTACAACCCGTACAAACTCTTCTAGAATACTAAACCAACATAAGCAGTACTTTGTCTTTACATTGACAGTACTTTAATATAACTAAATAACTTTGTAAACTGATAGTACTTTGCTATCTGTCCAACGGGTACCGCATTACAATATCCTAACAACCCTCCCCTAAACTTGATGTAACTTGCTTAACTTCAAGTTCCTTCGTTTAAGCTTCTTGTTAAGATTCTTTCAATCTCTTCCATGTACGCTTGTATTCTTTATCTTGATGAACATCTGAAAAGTTGAAGAAATCTAATCACACTTGTCAGTACTTTAACTTTAGTTACTCTCAAATCTTTCTTTAGTGCCATCCCATAAACTCCTGGCATCTTGAGCATCTTGGAAGCTCAAGAGAATGTCTAATCTGGTATTGCTATAGCAATAGTGAGAGTTTCTCATTGTATTCTCCTTGCATTGACAAAATTGAGGTTTTTGGTGCAGAAGGTTGAGCCTGAGGCAGAAGAGCTGAATTCTGTTGTAGCCTGGCACCATTGGATTATATCCCAGTAGAATATGATATAGTAATTGCAATATAATAAAAAGGAGTCTTAGGGGTGGGTGGTGGTGGTAGGAGGGTGGGATAAATATTATTATGTAACACATCCCCATGAGGAATGGTCCCACACCTGGAACCACAACCTACACACTCACGCACCGTTGGGTTTTAATGTATCACCGTCACCACATCATTGCACCCTAAGGATCAAACTCACCCTTCTTGATGATAGGAATTCATAGTGCAGGTGACAAATAAGGCAGGAGGGGTTTTCCAGCATCAGACATCTTTAGTGTTTTGCACAAGATATCGGTTATGTTACAAGTTCTTCTTATCAGAGTTTCTTCACAAGCTCTGATACCAACTTGTTAGGATCGATAACTCTAATATGTTTTGAACCTTTAGCTTGTTAAAGGAATATTACAACCTTGATAAATCCAAAGATAATAACTATGGAATGCTGGACACTGAATACTATCTAACTATGCTGAATCCTAATTGATAATATTAAGAATGAACACACAGCATAATCAAAATGATTACTTTAATTATCACAACCTTGAACCTGCCTAACCTTGGCAGATTCCTAAACACTAATAAAACAAATCGCGTAACACTTTTCGAAGACTTGTTCTAATACTTTTAACTTCTATTCGTACTATGCATTCCCAAGGGTCCTAATTATAGACTCAAGGATTAACCCTAATAGGCTTAATGATTACCCTAATGGGCATTTTAACTAAAAACGCAAATCGGGAATCCTAAACGGGACCTAAAAACCCTAAATTATCAAAATTAAGTCCTACAATGATCTTTTTGGTTTTTATAAGATTTAATTGACTAAAAAGCTAGGGCAAAGAAAACTAGACCAAAAACGAAAGAGTTTTAAGCTAAAAATCACTAAAAATATGAACGGGATTCAATCCCGTTCTTTAAAAAACCAAATTTTGCAATTTTAACCCTACAGAAGCAAATCTATTTTTCCTAGGTTCTAAATGTTAAAAGAAAATTTTCAAAAAAAATTATATTTTTTTGACTTTTTTATGATTTTTTATGAATTAAAAACGATTTTAACAAAATTAAATGTTTAAAAATACAAAACTATTTATAAAAAACTGGAAAAATTACAAAAAATAGCTTGAATAATGTAGAATCTAAGAAAAATAAGTTGGTGAAAATAGCTTATCGAATAAGCTGTAAAATAAGCCAAAACAGCTTATTAGGCAAAAGAGCTCAAAATGTGTATAAGATTTAACTAAAGGCAAACTCTAACGGATGAGCTATTGTAGCACAATGGTAGTGTGTGTTGGGTGTGAGACGTGTATGTGTGAAGAGCTAGGTCATGGGTTCGAATCCCATGACTTAGCTTTTTTTGCAAATCTTTTTTATGTTGAAAACTTTTAAAAGCAAAGTTGTAGAAAAGATGAAAATAAGCACTCTTTATAAAAACAAAACTTGTTGAAACTTAATCAATAAGCTAAAAATTGGCTTAAAAACAAACAGATTACACTAAAATTTGTTTTTGGCTTTATGCTTTGAATCTTCACTATAATAAGCTATAATGAGCTAAACTAATGACAAATTAAGCTTAAACTATCTATAACTATCCTAATAAGCTAAACTGAGCTAGAAATGAGCACAAAGAATAAGCCATAAGCTAAAGATTTCAAATAAGCACTTTGGATAAACTGAAATCCAAACAGACAACTTAGCTACTTTGGGCTTAATTTTAACTATGTAAACAGAACCTTATGGTTTTGAGCCTTATATTTTCTTAAAGCTAGACCTATAAGCTCTCTAAAACTTCTTTTGAAAAGTATTTTGAAACTCAAATGCTTAATGAAAAAGTTGCTTAAAAACTGCTTAAATACTCAGCAGGAACTGAGTGAATTTTTGGTTTTTCTTATGAAAAGTTAAAATAAACTAAGACCTATCTTTATTAAGCTATTCATCACTAAAGATTAACCTGATAAGCTAGTTAAAACAAAAATCACACAAAAACTACAAGCAATAAGCTATAAATCTCTAATAAGCACTTAAAGAAAAACTGTTATCCCAACCAGACAAACTAGCTATTTTGAACTTATTTTTAAGACAGCTAAAAGATCCTTAGAACTTTTTGACTTATATCTCTAAAAAGCTTGATCTCCAAACTATTAAAAACAGCTTTTAATAACTATTTTGAAAGTTAACAAGACTAAAATAAGCTAGATGAAAAAGGCTTATGCAGACAGAATACACAATATTTTTTTGGTTTTTGAATTTTTTATTAAAATGACAAATTACTAAATTGCAGGCTCGATAATCTAAGCAACTAATTAAGCTAAGATAAGCCCTAATCTAGTTAAATTGACCTAAATTCTACTTGTGCTATGAAAATCAAAAGCTAATAACTACTTTAACCCTTTGAAAATTAAGCTTAAAAGTGGTTGTTTAGCTATTTTAACTATGCTGATGTAAATGACATCTAAATGAACCAAAGAGTGCAGACATTACAAACTTACTTCTACACTAATTAAACACTAAAGCAACAACAATTCTACTAAGGTTAACAGCTAAAAACAATTGAACCAAATAAGCTTAATGATCTGAGCTTAGTGACTCAGAACCTACTATTAACTAACAAAATGGATTAATTCTTGCTTAAACCTACAAGCAACCTTAAAACCAGATCCAATAAACCTAATTATGAGATTTAAAATGAATCTAAAGGACCAAATAACTAATGACAGTACTAACTTTAGTTAGTACTGTCATAAGCCAAACACCCCTTTAATTTCTTAGATCCCATATTAAGCTTATGAAAATTAGAATTAATGATCAATGAAGTTATACCAGATAATAACAAGCTAGAAATAAACCTAATAAGCAGATTTAAGAAGCTAAATAAGCAGAACAAATAAGTTGATTATCTATGCTATTTTTTTGTAATTTTGACAAATTTGGGACAAATTATGAAAACTAAAGATCTCAAACTAACAAACAAGCAAATTAAGCATACACATCTATATTAAGCATCAAATAGCTATAAAAATAGAATTTAGTAAGCAATAAGCAAATCTAAGAAGTTATAAGCAAGTAATGGACAGATTAAGCTAGCAATGCAATTAAAGAGCTATAAAATATGAAAAGAAGACTTACAACTGCCTTAGCTTAAATAAGGTTTAATAAAGCTCAAGGAGCTACTCAACAAGCTCTAGCTTATCCTAGGATAAGCAAGTAGGGTCCTAGAAGCCCATCCCTTATTGGCTTCCCTTTCATAAAAGCTGTGGTGAGATTTTAGTTATATTAAGCTCATTTAAGCTTTGGTGAGCTTAACTGAGTTAAAAGCTAGCTTATGAGTAAATCTAAGATGACAGCTTATTAAGAACCATTTGATCAATTAAGAGCTTATTAAACTAAATTGCTTATTAAGTAAAACATAAATTACACATTAAAATGAAAACATACTTTTTATTAATAAAAGAGTAACAGATTACAAGCTTGGAAAAGAGATTACATTCACTGAATTAAGACATTATAAAAAAAACTAAATTGCAAAAGCTATTTAAAACTACACTAAGCTAGCTAAAAAAACTACTCCTCCATGATGATGTGAGAGAGGATAGCCTTCTATTTATAGGAGGAAGGAGAAGGTTCCAGGTTCTTTTACACGCTCCTTAGTTGCTTGATCTTGGCCATTGATTCTCTTTAATCATTAGATGCTATTTCTTATCCGTTGGATCAAAGTGTGAGCACATGGATTGCCATCGTGGAAATCCATGTGTCAGAAGCTTTGTGTTTCTTTTGTACTAGTTTTAGTACAAAATTTCATTTTGGTTGTGCTTGTTTGATTACCACGTGTCATTCCTTGATCCTTCTTGACCAAGCATAGCTGAGATGTGACGTTTTGCTTTGCTGAGTTGTGGCTTAGTACTCGAATCTTTTAGCCACGTAGTCAATTGGAATTTACCCTTTGTTTTTGATAGGGTAATTGGAGGAGAACGACGATGAAGAAACAAGCTTTCCCGCGCTAGGTTTCTTTTCTTTTTATAACTTTGTTTGAGGGGTTTAACTGGGTGTTGACTTGGGCCTGGTGTAAAGGGAATGGGCCAAAGGTTATATGGGCTTGAGTAAAGGGTTTTAGGTTTATATAAGAGATAACGACCGTTATCTCTTTAATAAAAAGGAGATAACGGTGTTAGGGTTTAGGGACTATTTTTGTATTATGATCTGACATTAAGGGTCTTTTGGGAATTTTAAGGGTTTTGGCATTTTGTGGGTTGACCATTGTTGACCAAGGGTTGACTTTTGATGACCTTTTGCTAGAAACGTTCGGCCTTGTGCACTCTATCCGTTCCCGTGTCCGTGTTTGTCCGGTTTTGACCATTTTCTTGTGATTTTTGCAATAAGACAATTCAATACTCTTTACTACATGTTGCCACCAAACTACGCATTATCAGGTATGAAACAAATTAAGAATGATTATCATACTAATGTTATGTATGACATTGCAAAAGTTGCTGGGAAGCTCCAGATTTTTGTTTCTCATACTCAAATAGATTTAAGCACGGTGTTGATTCCAAACGATGGTTCTTTGGAAGAATCATTTGCAGGTGTCATTTCTAAAGAAACTAAAATAAAACTAGAAGAATCACTCAGCTATCTACATCAAATGCAGAAAAAAAAGAAAAAAAATTCGATTACTATGAATTACTGGGTGAACTAGGTTTTATTAATAAAACAAAACCTCATACACCCTACACGCAAACCGTTTTAAAATTTTGTGGTCATAATAGTGGTCAGTTGGTGCTCGATGAAACGAATAACACGATGTACGTCAACGGTGGAACATTCAACATCAACATTCCAAGAATGAAACTAGCAGATCTGAAACAATATTTGTTAAATATTGTAGGTACAAACATTCATGCTCTTTATTATAAAATACCACACAATGGATTTTCAGTAACCGTTAAGCTTAGAAACAACTATGATATGCATGTCATGTTTGATATATGTTCAGCGCAGTACAAATTGGAAATCTACATTGACCATATTGGTGTCAATTTTGTTATACACAAATACATTTTCCCAAATGCTAGCTTGGCAGAAATGATGAACCATGTCATAACTGACTATTCAAGTGAAAATGAAGGCATTATAAGGCAGGAAACACAAAATGATTACACTTCCGACCAAATGGTTGAATGGGCGGAACAAGAACACTTTGAATACGAGGAAACCAAGGTATCATGTCCGAAGATAGATCTAAGCTCTATGTTGATTCACAACAATAGATCAAAGGAAGAATCATTCGGAGGTATCATTTCAGAAGAACAAAAAAAACAACAAGATGAATCACTAAGCTATCTACATCAAATGCAGAAACGGAAAAATAAAAACAAGTTCAACAACAACATTTGAAGAATCATTTGTACTAATATTCATGTAACTCAATATGTATTAACAATGTCTTTTCAATGTACACTTTTTGTTCCTCTATTTCTTAATTAAAACAAGTGAATGACAGTTGATAAAGACTTAATCAATGGAAAAAACGTCAATATCACTTATAAAAGTTACGATATATGCAGTGTTTTTTGACTATATTCAGTCACCCTAACACACATAATTCACATCTATTCCCTATATCAATAATGCTCTCATTTACAATAGAAACTTGTCTCTCAACACACACTTCTTATAACCACTCACAAACAACATGGCTATATAAAAATGGCACGTCAAGCATTGTTTTAAAAACTACAAAGGAAGATTCAAGCTGAGAAAAACACCTATGCACATCAATTGTTGTGCAATTTAACACGTATACAAGGAAAATTGCATACCCGTTCGTTTACAAATAAGCAAGGTTCAAACTATAGCCTAAACAAGCCGTAATACCTACTTTAACGGATTTACATTGCTTTTCTAATGACACTTGAAGCCGGATATCCCGTACCACAAACATCATTCTACGAACAAACAACAATTGTTGAGACATTTCTGCAAGCAAAACTTGTCGTTAACAATTACATGGCATTATAGATTATAAAATTTTGTTGCTAAATACCACAAGGCCAACCATGTGTGTTCCTGTTGTTTGCTGTTGTTTTGTTTCCAGTTATGTTAAATAAGGTTGTCAATCAAATAGATTGTATGTGGTTTAATTGCTATGTATAAGTTTTTTCAATATATTATATGAATCAATTACTTTTTATTCATAATGCATAAAAAAAAGTACTCAATCACTATGGCTGTTCCTAACACTGCACATTCACGTGATTTACAAATGGATTTGACCAACACAAATTTTTTAAACTGTAACATATAATTTGTTCTATCACTTCAAATTACACGCGATTTACTAAAGTATCTGTCAAGTAATTGACTATAAATAGACACATATTTTAAGCACTCTTACTCACAAACATTTTTATCCTTCACGCAACTTATTAATTTTATCTTTTTATTTTCTACCATGGCTAGTAACCTAGAAAACGTTAGGTTAACTGACCTTATAACTACAATAAGCAATTGATGAAGAAGCTATTTTGGAGAACAAATTTTAGGCCTTGATGCATCGCTTTGTTATAGGTTACGTTCGTAGGTTTGAAATTTAACAATCTGAAGGTTTTGCAAACTTAAAATCACCCACTTGTCGACTATGGCAAGTACGCCCTAGGATGCATGACTGGGGCGGACATGAAAAAATGTGTATACTTGAAAAGCGTCAGGGATGAGTTGCTAAGGAGCATGGAAGAAAAACGTCAATTGAAGCGAACTACAAAGACATTTAAAAGAATTATTGCTTAAACACTCAGTTAGCTAACTATGTATGTCTTGTGTGTTGTTGTTTTTATGTTTTTCATATCTTCTAAATAAGGAAGGTATGTACTATCATACAAGAGAATCTGTAATTCTCATGTTGTAATGCTTTTTAATGACTACTGTTAACTTTTATGATTTCAATTCCAACTTTTATAATTGCAAAAATATAGGTTTAATTTTTTTTTATTTTTTTTTAACAAAATGACCAACTGACACACTTTGCACCATCGTATCTTATGCGCTATTAAACTAATTTACTAAATTTTGATTCATTAATTAGAGCTCATACACAATTACCAAATAAACAATTTTAAATTAAAACATTTTGAGTATCCAATTACGACGGCACAAATGTCCGTAGAATCTTGAATTTCAATAAACATGGTATACCATAAACCCTAAATTTATACCTCACCAAACTTGGAACAAAAAACAAAAAAAAATATATCAAAATGTGAATCGCTACAACCAAAGCGTGATCTACATTAAAAAAAATTAGGGCACCTTTTTTTAATTTACAAAAGTTTTAAAAAAAATGTAAATCGCTACAACCAAAGCGCGATCCACATTTTTTTTAAAATTTTTTCTCAAGAGCCAATGAAAATGTGACACGTATGAAAATGTAAATCGCTTTTCATGTGGCGCGATCCAAAAGGTCATATTGAAAAAATATTTTTGTCAGGGTTATTTCAAGATAACACAAATCCCAATCGGTTACTGCGAAAAATTTCGCCTGTCTTTATAATAAATGTCTTCATAGTACACCTATCTAACTATTTGTGATTTGTATGACAATTTCAAAATGTTTGCTAGCTACTTTTTGTACGGGAAGTAATCTATGCTTTTAAAAAAAACCTTTTTGTACGAGTATTGGAAGCATACTGTCAATTTACCAACTCCTAAATATGCAGATCATGCTGAAAATACAGGAATGAAAATGAAATTTGCGCTGTAGTTTCTAGTGCTATTTCGAAATTTAGAAGAGATGCAACTTTGTGTTAACAAAATGATGATTAAAATAGAGGAACATTAACATCTTTAACCCAGACTTAAGCAGCTACATCCTAAAATAGTCGGCCAAAAGGACGGAAACCATGGTTTAAAAAAAAAGGTTAAGCGGCTACATGATCATATGATTTCATGATCTAACAATATCTAATGATAAGTAAATTCGGCAACTAAAGTACGTAAGTAGCTTTTTTATATAAAAGTAAAAAACATGAGAGCATCCAACAGAGCACAATTTTACTAATTCTTTGCAGTAGACTGATCATAGACCGTATTACAATTAGGAAATAGCACTAAACAATCAACCAGCAAATCCTGCATTTTTTTAGCAAATGTTTAATCTTATACATTGCAAATGTAATCAAAATACTACTTTCTTATCTACACTTCTTTTTTCTTTTTCGTATAAAAGAGAAAAACACTGCATGTTAATTCAGTGTCAGTAACATCCTTTCTGAAATGCAAATGGGGAAATCGGTCTCCATTGTACAACATAAACAAGTACATCTGAGTTTAACAATTAAACAACAGGTTGGTTTAGCGATACTTTTAACTTCACTTGTTAGGTGATTCTGAATCATAATCCCACGCCCTTTAATGAGGGTTTTGTTCGCATGTGTTAGCCTCTAGAAACTTATCACACCTTCTGCTTGTCAAATGGTCATCAATTAAAACCACAATATAAGCTTCCAATTATGAACTTGTGCCAATGCTTCATGTTCCCAAGTAGATGATCATACGCATACTGCAGTTCACTTACCTCTTTAGTAGCTTTAAAACATCACCAACCAGATGCAATGATCCAGTTACAAGAACCTGTGGAATTATTTTGCCACCTTTAATCCATTGTGAGCTAATGCAGTAACCATAAAAGCTTTTTGGATCCAAATAAATGTTGTAACAGAATTTTATGTGTTTTATAGTAGAAAGTGGTGAATTATTCATGACACTACACAACCTCCACGCGTTGTCAATAATCACAAAATGATAATATATCCTGAAGATGAACGATATATATCATCCCAAGTCTAACGCGGTGTTTGGATCGGCTCCAAATAGGTGGTGTTTGGATGTGCTTGTTGAGATTAATCACGTGATACTAAATAATTATGTCGTCATTTGTAATATATGTAGAAAATAGTGTGTGGGTGTGTTTCTAATACTTAAAAACTTGCAATGATCATATAATCAGGTATTTGAGTGTTTGGCAAAAACTGACTATTTCGAGGTATATGTATCTTGAAATGGGAGTAAAAGTCTCCTAAACAAAATCAAAACAATGGATACTTAGGTCAGTTGACTGCATCCTTATAAACTCAATTTTGTTGGAGCTGATATTAAAATGGTTATTCAAGACTGATCATTTGATCAAATATTCAGAGGCGGAATCTGTTTATCTAGCACCAAAATCTGTGAATTCAAAACACGAATCCAAACACCCACTAAAATGGTGCACCCCTGAATCAAAAGTACTCTCTTTAAAAGTTTAGAACATTACCTGAAGCCTAAGCTTAGGGTTGTCACGAGCAGAATTTCGTAACCAAGAAACTGCCAAAGGTAATGACGGAAACACTGTACTGCAACTAAACTTTCCATTTTCAGGATTGCAATGAGAGATGTCATCATACAAAAATTCAGGGGAAGGCAAATTTTCCATCGTCAAATTATTGTTTGGTCCAGTGTCTGCATGAAAAAATTATATTTTACTTTAGGAAGCCAGCTCAACTGGTCTCCACAACACGAGACTTTTATTATAAAAAAAATTAAAGCAATCAAACAAACCTCTCCCATGAACAAGTCTTTCCCACACTCTTTGGAGTTTGAACTGCCATGCGAGATCCTTTGAGGGGACGTATAAAGGGATGTCTGAAGCACCAGAAGTAACCTTGCTATATGTTGAAATGCTTGGTACAAAAATTGCTTTCGAGAAATCAGAACCTGGTCATGTTGACAACAAATATATGAACATTTGCAATAAACTGAAAATTATCAAAATACATTTGGTAAATAACATATAAGAATATATAACAAAAACAGAAACGAAGTATAATGCCCAGATCTGGTATAATGCGGTGTACCATAATTTTTCTTAAAAATGAAATACCTGACGAAGCACATATCTCCACAAGTCTCGGAAGAATTACTTCTGGATCTCTCACCTCCATGCAATTAAATAACAAAATCTGAGAAATAAATTTGCATTACAAAATTTAAGATGATTATGTAATTAATACAACTGAGCATGAAACAAAGACACGAAAAAAAAATGTTCTGTGATAATGATGTGATTTCAATAAATTACCCTTTTTGATATTATTTTAGAATCTTGTTTTTCATTCGAATGTCGTATGTAACCATTGTTGCAAACTTCTTCCATCTTTCCAACCTTTGAAAATGATGACACTGGTCTATGAATCTTTTCATGGACCACATTAGAGAACCATTTGGCACAAGCGTCCATGCTCTCGGGACTATGAGCTCCATCCAAATAGAAGATCAACTCCCCACAACGACTTTCCTCGATTTCCGTTTCATCACTTAATCCTAAATTAGAATCATGAAATATTTGAGCCCTTCCAAGCAGATGTGCAGTCGAAAGACCCCTTAAGAATGCCTCTGGTAGGCTATTGTCTGCAATATTCTGAGTTCACACACAATACAAAAATTGTGAAACTTATTTAATGCATCATTAAGTAGGGGTGGCATAACGGGTGGGTTGGGTGATTCATCAATAGGCGTTCAGTTCAAAATATGTGTTTCATAACGGCCCAAATTGGGTTGGGTTGGGTATAACAAAACACTCTAAGTGACGAGAAAAAAAACACTGTTTTAAGTAAGTGAACCATATGTCAGAACTCACATTTTGGAAAAGCTTTTCCCAGTTTCGTGTAGTATTGAGCCAACTTTTACAGAGAGACACAGCAAGGCCAGCATTCACAAGCTGGTGATCGCCAGATAGACTTAGTTTCACCCCATTTAGCCTCTTGTAAGTAAGTGGTTCTACCACTTGCAGTGGAACCTTCAATAGATAACACAAATATGTCAATACAACACAAAATCGTCCATTTATATGTTGTTTACACCTTTTTTACCATTTAAATTATAATATGAATAATAATAAAATATTAAATGTCTTTTATCAACATAACAGTAATAGGAGTACCTCCAATTCTTGTGCCCTCTGCTTGAGAACGTCAATCGCTTCAGGAAGTTGAGGTACCGTAAATGCAGGAACTTGAGGCTTCAAATGAGAAATGACACCAAATCAGTTCATACACAACCTATCTGAATCGTTATACAAAAATTTAGTAAAACCGAAAATTGGAAGAAAAGAAAACCGTATCTAGAGTGGTTGAATATACCTACTTCTTTGTACCTTAAATATCCCAGCTTTATGCCAAGCAATTTTCTCCAGAGTATCTCCTACAAGTCATTATAAAAGAAGAGTATGAATATTTACCGCAATTAACCTTTATAAAGAGAAGATTAACTGCAAAGAACTAACCTAGAATTTCTGTGTGATCAAAGCCGAGAGAAGCGATGCCACACACAACAGGATCTTGTATCTGCAGGGTTCAATATAGAATCAATTTGGCTTGTTTTACAACACTAGAACTGTATCATTAACATTAACATAAACCCGTCCTTTATATTATCCAAAAGTTGGAATTACATTAGTACATTAGCACCACACAAGTACAAAAGTTAATTGCTTGTATCCTTTGTTTCTTGAGATTCAACGATAACCAGATTTCAGTCCGAAAAGTGAGAATTAGACCCTTTTCTCCCAAATACTTTATGCTACAATGAGATGAGGACAGTGTTGTAAATATCGGCCTTGGCGGCCGATATATCAGTGATATATCGCTTATCGGTGGTCAACCGATACATTTTTTCCCTTATCGGTCATAAATATCGGTTTTGGTCAATATCGGTCATAAATATCGGTTTTGGTAAATATCGGTCAATATCAGTCAATATCGACTTATTTTGTTAGAATATTTGCTAATATATATTTTTGTAAAATTAATTCCTTTATAATTAAGGGTCTCCGCCGAGAAACGGATATATCGCCGCCAAGACCGATTTATCGCTTAAAGGTGGTCGACCGCCGAGGTACCGCCGAGCTATATTTACAACACTGGATGAGGAAGTGAAATAATTAAAAGAGGCTTTACCACATTCGTCGAATCATTTTTCCCTCCAAGACCAACTTCGATAATAGCAACATCGACCTGTGACAACGATGCACTCAGTAAGCTTTTTCATAAAAAAAAACTATGGTGTAACGGGTGTTAAAATATGTTTAATCATATATACATGACCTTTTCAAATTCAATTAGTGATGTACAAATATACCTTTTCAGATACAAATATCTTCAACCCCAATAAAGTAAGGAACTGAAAGAGTCGAGGCATTGGCAGGTCCTCTGTGACGTTCTCCTACCAGTTCACGAGCCAAAATTATCATGACAATATGGATATCAGATACAGCTATTAAAGTTCTAGTAATGCTATAATACCTTAAACTGGTTCCAACAACCCCAAAAATACATTAAAAATTGCTCTTCAGATATTTCCAACCTACACAATCGTATTCAAGAAAATATGTTAGAACAGAAACTTACTACAACAATGTTACATGGAAAGAAATCACTTTTCACATGTAAATGCATGTTGGTAGAGGAGTTATATATGCTTATACCCCTCCATCGCATATAAGAGTCCACTTCCCATTTTAAAAATTCAAATCAATACCAGCCGAAGATTAACATTATTCTTTTTATATACTTTTGGTTTTTATGTTTTCTGTTGCAAATTAATTTTCTGTATTTAAGTCTAGTCGTCCTCTCTCCATACAGAAAACAGTTTCTATCTAATAATCTTATCAATATTTGTTTATATTACCTCTGAATTGTAAGTACTTGGATATCAAAATATTCTGCAACATATCCTACTTTTTCGCCATTTTCAAGCTAAAACTATATAATTGCTCATTGTAAAAAGCAGTTGTCGGTGGTAGTGATTTGGGTCACCAGATTTTCTTATAGTAATACTATAGGATGTTTAGGACATTTAACTGCGGTAATATACTTCTTTAAGCACATGTAAACTATAATATTGTTAGTTTTATTGGTAGGAGCATTAAATATTAAGAATGTGGATCATTCTTTATACGGAATATTTTGTCAAAACAATGAGATAATGTAGCAGAGCTAAATACATACCCATTAAGACGGAACCTTTCTTTCACATCAATCAGATGAGGAGAGGTAAATAAACCAGTTCTAAAACCACTCTCCCTTAATATTGCTTCACAAAATGTGCATGTTGAACCCTGATGAATATAAACTTTCTTAGAAACCAATATGTCCAAACTCCAAAACATTTCAATATGGGACTTAGGAATAATAAAATAGAGTAAAATAAATGGAAAGCTACAAGAAGTGTTGATCATATTTGATGAAAATTCAAAATGATATAAATAAATGAGAGTACCTTTCCTTTAGTTCCGGCAACATGGATAATGTTAAGGTCAGCAATCTGCTCCTTTATGCCTAATATCTGCATTTCAAGATCATGATGATGATTAATTCAGTAACTTAATTACTAGCAAATTAAGCATGAAAAAGTGTTTTCATATTCAGCTATGTCTTGGTATAACGGCATATATGGTATACTAAATCTGATTATCTGTATCAAGTAGAGATGGAAGATGGATGAGCCAGAGAGGTCACGGTTACGTGTCAAAATCAGTTCAGGTTGAAACAGATCATTTTAGCGTTAGTCGATACACGATGGGTAGGTTGGGTTGATCCACTAGCCCTTTTATCCAAATTTCACCTTTTTTACATATAACCAATGTTTTGATTATGATTACAAAAACATGTTATTATAATAATGGTTTAAATCATTATATAAGACAATTTAGGAGATTATATTTAACTTTCAACCTGCTTGACCCATTCCCTTTTTAAGCTAAATTGTTTTGATATGACCACTTCGTAGATATAACACAACTGAAATTGAACAACCATATATAAGTAAATGGGTCGAAATTGCAACCTCTAATATTAAGAATCAAAATCACCTGAATGTACATTGACATCCTCTCCAGCTTCGTGTATTTAGCATCTGTATTTGAATTTGCTTCACGTTTTTTGCGTGTGATCAAAGATGAAAGCGCTTCCATGGCAGCTTCATATGAAAATGCTGATTCCCACTCTTGCATGCTTTCGCTGGATAAGCTACTGCTGTTAACTGTTATTACTGTTTGAGAAGACATGTTTGCATATAGTAAACCTGAAATATTGGGATATAGCAAGGACAGTTTTAGTTTATTCAGTGTATCAGACGGTAAAATACAGCATGCTTCACATACGTTGTGGTTTTCAACAGCCTTTTTCATATGCTCAGAAATGCTTATGCAACAACCAGATAATAATGATAAAATGAAGGAATGCATATATTGAAATTCTTCCATTTCCTTTCAAATTGGATTAGTTATTAAATAGTACGATATCATATGCCTGTATATGAAAACATTGTTGGTATTCTAAAACCTGAGGTGAACACACTTATTAGCCTTAAGCCCTTAACATTCTCTCTTTTCATTCTAGAAAGTTGAGGATTTAATATATCTTTATAATATATAACACATGTGTTGTTTAGTCTGACGTAACATCAGGGATACTAGGCATAGTGCAAAATCATATAGAAAGAACAAAGTGCAGCAAACAACACGACTTGAACAAATTCAGCTAACAAATTTGTTAGATGATTGTGAAGACAGTCTAATGTGGCATATTACATCGTCTACTAAATAAAGTAGATGCATAAAAAAAATCTCATGTGAACACTCTGTCATTAATTCTTCCTTGTGAGTAGTGAGACTAGTCATTGGCTATCTTAACCCCTTTGGCATGTCTAGTACTAATAGAGGTTTTCACAATGGAATATAGTGTTCATCTTTTTCATGGCCAACTCAAGTTTTTATATAAGTTGTAAAAGTGGTAACTTGAACTGCTACAGCCAACAATTGCATGTAATGAAATTCATTAACTCTAGTTAAAAACATCTTTGCTCATATTGGATACATAGATGCAAACATTAGAACTCAGTTTACAAATCTATCGAGTTATCCAGGTAAACGCAGAATATTAGAAATATATTACTCATCAAATCACTGACCACTATTAGCTTATTGTGAGATTCATAAATAGAATTTTGATCAAATGCTGGCTGTTTTTGAAAGGCTCAAGTTGTCTTACGACTGTAATAACATCTATGTCTACGTATAAGTAATTGTCATACATCAAAATGCCGTCAAATTGTTTGTAGCTGACTAGGCATCCACCAATCATTTTATAAATACCATTAGTTATAATCATATTATTAGTGATCACAGTTTGTCTTTTTGTAGCCCCTCAATATTATTATTTTTTTTAATTGTTTAATAATTTATCAGTTAGAAGGTATTTATTATTTAATTAGTAGATACCTCTTTTATTAAAGTAAGATATTAGTATCTTGTTCTACAAGAAATAGTATTAGGTATCTTTCCCTTATAAATAGGGGATTAGGATTGTAATCTTAGGAGGTTGAATAATATGAATGGTTTAGTGATTTAATATCATTATTGGGAGAGAGATCGGCCTCTCGAAAGTTGATCACCTATCTTTATTTATCGTTATTTGTTCTTTATATCTCTTTTATCGATCCGGTTCGTATCAATTGGTATCAGAGCAACGATCCACAACCAAGATCAACAATGGTTAGAGCTGCTGATTTGGAGCTCGAATTCAACCAGTTTCAAGAAAACACGAATGGCCGTTTAACAACTTTGGAGAATGAATTGGCGGCTATGAGATTAGAGGCTAATCAACGTCATGAGCAGACAAATCAACGTCATGAGCAGTCAAATCAACGTCATGAGCAGTCAATAAAGATGCAGGAAGAGATGATGAGAATGATGATGAAATTGATGAGAAAATTCATATGAAGTTGAATCAACTAAAGGTTTTGTTCATATGATGAATCTTGGCTTCGAGATATTTGAAAACAAAGTGGGGAGAAATAGAACCCAAAGGAGAGTGTAATTCTTTGGATCAAAGAGATTTGAGTGTGGAACTTAGTTCGGTTTTGAATTGAGATCAATGAAAAGTAGAATCATGGCTTGGTGATGATAATGAATTGGTACCGACAATGAATTATGCATGGAACAATTTTTAAAGCGAAATGATTACAGGTTTTAAAACATTAATGATGCAATCTTTGAGGAGAGGATGCTTTGGTTTACGGGTGGATTTATAGAACTGGAAAGATTTTTTAAAATCCAAGGAGTTGAAGCATTGGAAAGTTACAAGTCGCTAATTTTGTTTAGTAAGGTTGTAGCATTATGTTGGTTACTGGTGGAGTGAAGGGGAGATCACCGTTTCGTTCAGGGAGGATTAATGCGGTATTAATTAAATAGATTCCAACAAACGCAACAAGGTAATCTGTTTGAACAGTTTTTGACTATAACACAGGACGGAACGGCTCGGGCGTATGTGGCTCTATTCGAAAAGTTAGCGGGACGAATTTGGTGAGTCGACATCTAGGGAGTTTACCTGTTTTCTCAAATAACAGGGAGGTACTATCTTTTTATTTGTTTCGTTGAACTTTTGCTTATTATAATTTAATCGTTTCCTGATTTATCAATTGATTTCGGTTCCAACCTTAGCGGGACAATTGGTGGGTGTGTCGGAACAAGTACTTGAAGCAACTTTCATTAAAGGTCTTAAGCCTGATTTACGAGCATCAGTTAGAGTTATGCGTCCCGAAGGTTTGAACCATGCCATGATACTAGCAGTTACAATCGAAGAAAACAAAGGTTTTGACATCGGAGCACGTGGAGGAGGGTCTTATCGTTCAGGCGGAACAACTTCAAACTTTTCTGGTTATAAAAATAACACAACAAGCTCAACTCGAACCTTGTTATCTACTGCATCAACAGGTACTAAAGGAGGAATTAGCAGCACTGGACGGGTAAGTCAGTTTAAAAGATTAACAGAATTAGCTGATAAAAGATCAAAAGGGTTGTGTTTTAAATGTGATCAGAAGTTCGGGCCTGTTCATATTTGTGCGAGTCGTTCACTACAAGTGTTGTTGGTCGATGAAGAAGAGGAATATGAAGAGGAGGACGGGGAGGAGTTGAAAATGGCAACAGATCATGACACTTGACATGGTTGAGGTTGTCTTAAAATTTGAATGGGATTTAATCCCAAATCGTACGATGGAAACTACGCGGGAAGATTGGAGATCGAGAAGTAGCGGTTTTGATTGATTGTGGAGCAACACAATTTTATTTCGTCAAAAATAGTAGAAGAGCTAGGACTTGCAGTTAGTGATTCGGGAACATATAATGCAACTCTTGGTAATGGAGAAACTACAAGTAAAGGAATTTGCAAGGGCTTAGTTGTGGTATTTCCAAAGATACAAGTCTTCGAAGATTTCTTACCGTTGGAACTTGGTAGTACTGATGCAATTTTAGGAATTAAATGGTTACAAACTTTGGGGGATGTTAAAATGAACTGGAAATTGTTAACAATGAAGTTTATGGTCGGTTTAGGTGAAGTAACCTTAGTGTGGGGTTCGGTTTTATGTCGTATCCCAAATTATCTTTAAAAGTATGGAGGAACTCATAAAGGCAAACGACATGTTTATTTAGTGGAATTGAACGAGTTGGGCATGCGCATAAATCAAAACTATCAAGGGTGAATACAGAGCCGTTTAAAAAACTACTTTTTCAGTTTGAAGATGTCTTTAACATGCCGTTTGGATTACCCCTAACCCGTGCACATGAGCATGCTATCAACTTACGAGAATGGACGACACCCGTTAGCGTACGACCCTATCGTTATCCTCAAGTGCAAAAAGATGAAATTGAAAAGCTTGTGCGGGAAATGTTAGAAGCAGGGATAATACAACCAAGTGTGAGTCCGTTTTCGAGTTCAGTTTTATTGGTTAAGAAAAAGATGGAAGTTGGCGTTTTTGTGTGGATTACCGAAGCTTTTAAACAATAGCGACAATTTTAGATAAGTTCCGATTCGGTAATTGATGAGTTGCTGATGAATTACAAAAGGGTTCTACAAATATTCTCTAAAATTGCATCTTAAATCGGGTTTATATCAAATCAGAATGAAGAGTAGCGATGTACAGAAGACAGCTTTCCGAACTCACGAAGGGCATTATGAATTCTTGGTGATGCCTTTCGGACTCACTAATGCTCCAGCAACGTTCCAAGCCTTGATGAATAAGGTATTCAAACCTTATCTTCGTAAATTTATACTTGTCTTCTTTGATGATATATTGGTTTATAGTCGGTCTGTTGAGGAACATGAGGTCCATTTGCGGACGGTTTTACAAATTTTAAGGGAGCAAAAGTTGTATGCAAATCGGAAAAAATGCTCGTTTGCACAAGAACAGATTGAGTATCTTGGGCATGTTGTTACTCGTGATGGGGTGGCAGCTGATCCATCAAAAGTAAAAGCAATGCTTGAATGGCCGGTTCCAAAATCGATTCGTGAGTTGCGTGGTTTTCTTGGATTGACGGGGTATTATCGGAAATTTGTTAAGGGGTACGGTAAGATTGCTTCACCCTTGACTGACCAGCTTAAAAAGGATAGTTTCAAATGGAATGAGGAAGCAAACCAGGCTTTTGAGACTTTACGCACAACTATGTCAACATTACCTGTACTAGTGTTGCCAGATTTCTCTCAGCCATTTGTTGTTGAAGCTGATGCATCTGGATTTGGGATAGGGGCTGTTTTGTTGCAAAATAAAAGAGCAATCGCTTATTTTAGTCAAGTTTTAGGTCACAGTCGCTGAAGTCAGTTTATGAAACAGGGGAGTATGGCTATTGTTTTAGAAATGCGTAAATGGCGACCATACTTAATAGGCAAGGGAAGTTCATGTTAGAACCGATCAAAGGGTTTTAAAATATTTATTGGAGGGAACGGTTGGTATCGGAAGAGCATCAAGATGGGTTGTCAAAGTTTGTAGGTTTTGACTTTGGATTCAAATATCGCGAATTGAAAAAACGTGTGGCCGGATATGCTTTGTCTCGGAGGAGAGGACCCCAAATTAGGGGCTTTGGTCTATTCCAAGGGTTATTGATTGGCAAGAATTGGTTCTGTGCAAATATCTAGACGATCCACAAAATAGTACTCTACTGAGGTCAATTAATAAAGGGAAGTCGGCGCCAACATGGTTATAGTATGTGGTCAAACGTTTTGTTATACAAAGGGGGAGGTTGGTAATTCTCGACATTCTCCATGGATTCGAAACTTTCCATGAGTTTCACAACAGTGTAGTTGGAGGTCATTCTGGAGCTCTCAAAACACAGCGAAGAATGGCGAAAGTGGTTTATGGGTTGGATGTAAAAAAGATGTAGAAAAATTGGTCGCCGTAGTGTTTTTACTCTAGAGTGTGATATTTGTCAACGGCAAAAATATTCTACGATGGCGCCAAATGGAATATTGAACCTCTAAATTTGCAGACTGGGTTTGGGCGTAAATAATATGGATTTTCATTGGGGGTTGCCTTAAATCGAAGGATATACAGTTATTTTGGTAGTTGTGGATAGACTAAGTAAGTACGCTCAGTTGCAGCAGCATTCTTACAAGAGGAGGTACGATTACACGGGATTCCAGAATCAATTGGTATCAGAGCTGTTTCGATTCTAGGGTTTCCAAAAAAGAAAAAACAAAAAAAGTTTCAGTTCACGAATTATTTACTTATTCATCCGGATTTATGTTCACAAAAAATCAAAGTTTAGAAAAAAACAATATTGAGCAAGAAAATGGCAGAACTTGAAGATGATTTCTGTGAAATTAATGGCACACACGGAAAGAAGGTTTGTTATTTCCTTGGACTTATTGTGCCATAGGGACTTAACGACCCGAAGAAGTTCAGAGACATGAAGAGAAGATAGAAGACATGATGAACGGATTCGAAGTATGATGAATTGAAGATAATCTAACTTATCTCTCTTCTAATTCAGAAATCATCATCGCCTGTGCATCTTCTCGACAATTAAAACTAAGGTTACCCACCTAAACAAATCTGAATGAGTTTATGGTTGATTTTGGTGTTGTCGCCTAATAACATGATGATTTCGAAAGAACGATGAAAAGTATTTGAAATACAAAGATCAGTCTACAAGAGAAGCAAGGATGAGCAAGGAAAAAAGAAGTGAAAGGGGTTGTTTAATATTTTGAAGTTGGTACTGTTGAAAACAAGACAATTGTAGTGTGTTATACATAGATGCAAACATTAGAACTCAGTTTACAAATCTATCGAGTTATCCAGGTAAACGCAGAATATTAGAAATATATTACTCATCAAATACACGACACTATAGCTTAATGTGAGATTCATAAATAGAAATCTGATCAAATGCTGGCTGTTTTGCAGGCTCAGTTGTCTTACGACTGTTAATAACATTCTATGTTACGTAAGTAATTGTCATACATCAAATGCCTCAAAATGTTGTAGCCTGACTAGGCATCCACCAATCATTTAAAAATACCATATTAAATCAATATTATTATTGAACACGTTTTATGATCTTTTGATACGACCCTCAATATTATTATTTTTATTATTAGTATAATATATTATCAGTTAGTAAGTTATTTATTATTTAATTAGTAGATACTCTTTAATTAAAGTAAAGATTAGTATCTTGTTCTACAAGAATAGTATTAGGATATCTTTCATTATAAATAGGGGATTAGGATTGTAATCTTAGGAGGTTGAATAATATGAATGGTTTAGTGATTTAATATCATTATTGGGAGAGAGATCGGCCTCTCGAAAGTTGATCACCTATCTTTATTTATCGTTATTTTCTTCTATCAATTCTATTATCGATCCGGTTCGTATCAATTGGTATCAGAGCTGTTTCGATTCTAGGGTTTGAAAAAAAAATTATTGTTCATGGATTTACTGTTCATCGGGATTTACTGTTCACGAAAAAAAATCAAAGTTTAGAAACAACTATGATGAGCAAGAAAATGGCAGAACTTGAAGATGATTTTCGTGAATTTAAGGCACACACGGAAAGAAGGTTTGTTTCCTTGGACATGAGCATTAGGGCTTATCGACTCGAAGAAGATCAGAGACATGAAGAACGGATTCGAAGGTATGATGAATTGAAGAATTTACTTCTCTCTTTAATCCAGAAATCATGTTTAACAACTTTGGAGAATGAATTGGCGGCTATGAGATTAGAGGTTAATCAACGTCATGAGCAGACAAATCAACGTCATGAGCAGTCAAATCAACGTCATGAGCAGTCAATAAAGATGCAGGAAGAGATGATGAGAATGATGACTGAACTGATGAAGAAAAATTCAGATAAAGTTGAATCAACTAAAGGTTTTCATTCATATGATGATCTTGGCTTCGAGATATTTGAAACAAGTGCTGCTGGGGAGAGAAAGAACCCAAAGGAGAGTGTTAATTCTTTGGGATCAAAAAGAGTGGAGTTTGGAACTAGTTCGGTTTTGAATGAGATCAATAGAAAAGTGAACTCAAGGCTTGGTGATGATAATGAATTGGTATGACAAAAGACACTTACTGCTGGAGCAATTTTTAAAGCGAATGATTACAGGTTTAAAAAATTAAAGATGTCAATCTTTGATGGTGAGGATGCTTACGGGTGGATTTATAGAATGGAAAGATTTTTTAAAATCCAAAGAGTTGAAGCATTGGAACAGTTACAAGTCGCTGAATTATGTTTAGAAGGTGAAGCATTATCGTGGTACTGTTGGAGTGAAGGGAGGTCACCGTTTCGTTCATGGGAAGGATTGAAAGGGTAGTTATTAAATAGATTCCAGCAAACGCAACAAGGTAATCTGTTTGAACAGTTTTTGACTATAACACAGGACGGAACGGCTCGGGCGTATGTGGCTCTATTCGAAAAGTTAGCGGGACAATTGGTGGGTGTGTCGGAACAAGTACTTGAAGCAACTTTCATTAGAGGTCTTAAGCCTGATTTACGAGCATCAGTTAGAGTTATGCGTCCCGAAGGTTTGAACCATGCCATGATACTAGCAGTTACAATCGAAGAAAACAAAGGTTTTGACATCGGAGCACGTGGAGGAGGGTCTTATCGTTCAGGCGGAACAACTTCAAACTTTTTTTGTTATAAAAATAACACAACGAGCTCAACTCAAACCTTGTTATCTACTGCATCAACAGGTAATAAAGGAGGAATTAGCAGCATTGGACGGGTAAGTCAGTGTAAAAGATTAACAGAAGCAGAATTAGCTGATAAAAGATCAAAATGGTTGTGTTTTAAATGTGATCAGAAGTTCGGGCCTGGTCATATTTGTGCGAGTCGTTCACTACAAGTGTTGTTGGTCGATGAAGAAGAGGAATATGAAGAGGAGGACGATGAGGAGTTAAAAATGGCAACAGATCATGCACACCTTGACATGGTTGAGGTGTCCTTGAATTCTGTAATGGGATTTACTCCAAATTATACGATGAACCTATACGGGAAGATTAGAGATCGAGAAGTAGCGGTTTTGATTGATTGTGGAGCAACACACAATATTATTTCGTCAAAAATAGTAGAAGAGCTAGGACTTGCAGTTAGTGATTCGGTAACATTTAATGTAACTCTTGGTAATGGAGAAACTACAAGAAGTAAAGGAAGTTGCAAGGGCTTAGTTGTGGTATTCCCAGAGATACAAGTCTTCGAAGATTTCTTACCGTTGGAACTTGGTAGCACTGATGCAATTTTAGGAATTAAGTGGCTACAAACTTTGAGGGATGTTAAAATGAACATGAAATTGCTAACAATGAAGTTTATGGTCGGTTTAGGTGAAGTAACCTTATGTGGGGATCCGTGTTTATATCGATCCAAATTATCTTTAAAAGCTATGGAGAAATCACTAACGGCAAATGCAGAATGTTACTTAGTGGAATTGAAGGAGTTGGGTGCCCATAAATCAAGCCATCAAGGGGTGAATACAGAGCCGTTTAAAAAACTACTACTTCAGTTTGAAGATGTCTTTAACATGCCGTTTGGATTACCCCCAACCCGTGCACATGAGCATGCTATCAACTTACGAGAAGGGACGACACCCGTTAGCATACGACCCTATCGTTATCTCCAAGTGCAAAAAGATGAAATTGAAAAGCTTGTGCGGGAAATGTTAGGAAGCAATTACAAGAGAAGTGGGCTGGAATTCTATTCTATTATGATTTTTGGCTTGTAGCTGGAACAACATGTTTTGTATGGACCTCTCTTTGAACAAAGGATGATTTGGGATCATGGAATTAGAGTGTTCAAGATTTAGAAGCTACACCTTGAGGACAAGGTGTTTTTGGGGGCGGGAGTATTGATAAGAACCTATTTAATAGTTTCTTATTAATATTTACTAGTTTCCTTTATTATATTTTCTTGGTCAACTATTTAGTAGTTTCCTTTATTATGTAATCTTAGTCAACAAGATAAGTCTATTATAAATAGACCATTAGGATTGTAATTGTTATTATGTTGAATGATAAAGAATATTGATTTGCTAATCAATTGGGGAGTCGGTTTATCTCACTAATATAAACCATTGGGGGGTTGGTTTATCTC
This sequence comes from Tanacetum coccineum, assembly GCA_026074375.1. NCBI lineage: Eukaryota > Viridiplantae > Streptophyta > Magnoliopsida > Asterales > Asteraceae > Tanacetum > Tanacetum coccineum. Next base: position 14,591 of record BQNB010031375.1, on the reverse strand, counting down.
ATCAAAATAGACCATTTATCTTGTTTATTTGTTCTTTTATCTCTTTAATCGATTTGGTTCGTATCAAATTGGTATCAGAGCTGTTTCGATTCTAGGGTTTCAAAGATTATTGATGAGCCATGACAAAGATCAATGATGTTGAAGCCAATTTGGAGCAATTCAAATTAGAGACCCTTGCAAGACAAAAAGAAACATCAAATCGCTTTGATCGGATGCAAGCAACGATTGAGAAAAATAAGGTTGAATCAGATCAACAATTCGCTGAGATCATGCGAATGCTGAAAACCCTACAGCCGGCCACCATCGTAGTGACCGACACCCAAATGGAATGAGGAAGCAAACCAGGCTTTTGAGACTTTACGCACAACTATGTCAACATTAAATGTACTAGTGTTGCCGGATTTCTCTCAGCCATTTGTTGTTGAAGCTGATGCGTCTGGATTTGGGATAGGGGCTGTTTTGTTGCAAAATAAAAGAGCAATCGCTTATTTTAGTCAAGTTTTAGGTCCACGAGCTCGGCTTAAGTCAGTTTATGAAAGGGAGTTGATGGCTATTGTTTTAGCAATTCGTAAATGGCGACCTTACTTATTAGGCAAGAAGTTCATTGTTAGAACCAATCAAAGGAGTTTAAATATTTATTGGAGCAACGGTTGGTATCTGAAGAGCATCAAAGATGGTTGTCAAAGTTAGTAGGTTATGACTTTGAGATTCAATATCGACCCGGAATTGAAAACAGTGTGGCGGATGCTTTGTCTCGTCGGGGAGAGGACCCCAAATTAGCGGCTTTGTCTATTCCATGGGTTATTGATTGGCAAGAATTGGTTCGTGAAATAACTAGAGATCCACAACTTAGTACTATACGAGGTCATTTAACTAAAGGGGAGTCGGCGCCAGATGGGTATAGTATGGATGGTCAACGTTTGTTAGACAATGGGAGGTTGGCGATTCCTCGATATTCTCCCTGGATTCCAAAACGCTTCCATGAGTTTCACAACAGTGTAGTTGGAGGTCATTATGGAGCTCTCAAAACACAGCGAAGAAAGGCGAAAGAGGTTTACTGGGTTGGAATGAAAAAAGATATAGAAAAATTGGTCGCCGAGTGTGATATTTGTCAATGGCAAAAATATTCTACGATGGCGCCAAATGGACTATTGCAACCTCTAAATTTGCCAACTCGGGTTTGGGCTGAAATAACTATGGATTTCATTGACGGGTTGCCTAAATCCGAAGGATGTACGGTTATTTTAGTAGTTGTGGACCGACTAGTAAGTACGCTCATTTTGTACCATTACGCCATCCTTATACAACCAAGACAATTGCAGCAGCATTCTTACGAGAGGTGGTACGATTACACGGGATTCCAGAATTAATTGTAAAATTGTATCAGATCGAGATCGTGTATTTTTGAGTCATTTTTGGAGAGAATTATTCAAGCTGCAAGGAACCAACTTGAAGAGGAGTTCTTATCACCCGCAGACAGATGGTCAATCGGAAGTAGTGAACAGAAGTGTTGAGACTTACTTGCGTTGTTTTGCTTCAGATACCCCTAAGCAATGGGCAAGGTGGCTATCATGGGCTGAGTATTGGTATAACACATCTTATCACACTTCAATGAACATGACTCCTTTTAAAGTTTTATACGGAAGAGATCCACCACATTTAATTTATTATGGTAGTGTTCCATCCCCCGTATTTGAAGTTGATAGGTATTTAGAAGAACGAGATTGTATATTAAAAGAGTTGAAGGAGCATTTGTTAAGGGCACAAGAAAGGATGAAAAAACAAGCTGATAAGCATCGTACAGATGTTGAATTTGAAGTTGGTGATTGGGTCTACATAAAACTTCAGCCATATCGTCAACATTCATTGGCAATGAGGCGTAACGAGAAATTGTCTCCAAAATATTTTGGACCATATCAAGTGTTAGAAAGGGTGGGAAAGGTAGCATATAAGTTGGAACTTCCAACAACAGCTCGTATACATTCTGTCTTTCATATTTCACAGCTTAAGAAAATGAAGAATCCGACTATAACACGTCAGGAATTGCCTGCTGGTTTGACAGAAGATATGGAATTAATATTGGTGCCTGATCGGGTTGAAGGAGTTCGTGAGGGAAAGTCTAGCAGCAAGGAGGAGCGTGAAGTATTAATTAAATGGAAGGATTTGCCAACACATGAAGCAACTTGGGAACTGTACTCTACCATCCAGAAGCAATTTCCTGATTTCCACCTTGAGGACAAGGTGGCTGTTTGGGAGGGAAGTATTGATAAGACCCGGTTTAGAGAAACTTATCAGAGGCGTCCTAGACATAAGTGGAGGGGCTGAATTGTTAGTAATAAAAGAGCGAGGGTTTATTATTTTATCTTCTTTCCTTATTATGCAATGTCTTGTCTTCCAAGTTAGTCGTTTATTATAAATAGGGGTTTTAGAGTCATAAGTTAGGGTATGAATTTGGTGAGTCGACATCTAGGGAGTTTACCTGTTTTCTCAAATAACAGGAGGTACTATCTTTTATTTGTTTCATTGAACTTTTGCTTATTATAATTTAATCGTTTCCTGGATTATCAATTGATTTCGGTTCCAACCTCATCAGGTTTAGGTGATTTATATCTATTATTGGAGATAGTAGAGCTCTTCGGCTCTCGTCGTAAAGTTGATGTCACTATCTTTTACTTCCTAGTTGATCACCTATCTTTATTTATCGTTATTTGTTCTTTATATCTCTTTTATCGATCCGGTTCGTATCATCTTTCTATTGTTTCCAACTGTAAGTGATCTCTTAGTTTCACAAAACTTTAGAATTATAAATATCATTCATCCGTCTTATACTAAACAAACATTCACAGCATGTTTCATACTTTCCTCATCCTGATGTTCCACAATAAGCATCTGATCATTAAAGTATCTTTAGGTATTCTCACAGTCTACTTCCAAAAGTAATGGTCAAGTACAGAAAGATCGAATTCTTGTTGCAAGAAACCATACTGGGTTCTACCATCTAAGATGAATGGTTAAACTCTTAAAGCAAAGTTATCAGCAGGTGGAAACCTTCTTAATCTATCTACCAGCTTCAACATGGACATTTAGTGGGTGTACCAGCTCCGATAAAGACATTTAGGGGGCATTGGATGTGAGCTAAAAAACTGATTATCTAAAAACTTCTGCTTAAATTTATATTAATTAGCATATGGTGTTTGGATTAAGTGATTCAAATAATTAGTTAGGGGTCAAATAATAAGGGTACATTTGGTTTGTTGTAAGGAATCACTATAGGTATGGATTTGATAGTGTAATGGAATCACAATAACTATGAACATTTCAGAAACATTGTTTGGTTTATAATCGGGTATCCACTCTTTCAACACTTTAATCTTAGTTACGAATTTAACAAATAAATAATCCTAATCCTACAAATTTCATTTGCAAAGCTGTTATAAGATATATTGATAATGAAAATTTGGAAATACATTAAACCCAAAATTCGCAAAGTCTGTTACTACTAAAAAAATACCACACTCAAGCTTCATCATCATCTAGTTAAAAAAAAGCTTCATCATCATCATCTCCAACATTAAAAATGACACAATGAAAAGTCAAAACCACAAAACAACAAAAATAAAAAACCATAACACTTATATGGATACCTGAACAAAGATGAACAAATAAAAGTGGTGATTTTTAGGAAGAAAAAGAATTCAGAGTGGCCCACAGGGAATGAATTAGAAAAGGTGTCTCTTCCCCCTCCTATGAGTGTATGGGTATCAACTGATATTTTCATTCCCCAACATAGTAACCAAACATTTACAATGATAATCATTGTGATTCATTGATTCCGATAGTGGTGTACCAAACACACCCTAAGTTCCGTATAAGACTTGAAAGACCCCTGTTCGCTGTTTACCAGTTTCAGCACAAATTTATAAATAAGCTCTGCCAAAGGTCGCCAAACATTTGAAATCATTGAGATTAGTTATTAGCCCCTTTTTGCTCACTTTTTTGTCCTTTTAATGTTTAATAATACTTACAAAAATACATAATTATTAGAACTATATTTGAGCAATGGCTAAAATTACAATCAACTTAAAATATGAATATCTCGGCAATATCATATGAGGAGTAGAAGGATCATATACTGGTATGTACCTTTTTGCTGTATCTTCTCATAAGAACAGAATGCTTTCAGCCCAGTGAGATCAAAGGCATTGAGAGAACGTGACGAACATCGGTTTTCCAGAGTCACTCTATCGTGGTGAAGGAGTTCCCTTCGACCAAAGCAATTGACCCCAATTATTCCTCGCCTCGTGTAAATGTTGGAGTTTACAAGCATCATATACACTGTTCCCACAAGTTCAAAAAACATCAATAATCAGAGTTGATCAGAAAAACTGTAATAACAAAATAACAGAACCACCGAAAACTAAAAACAAATTTAAGGGTGTTTGAAATTGCTTATTTTTTCTGCTTATCTGTCTACTTTTAAGCAGATGAGCAGTTTCGCATGTTTGGATAAAACAAACTGCTTCTGCTTATTTTGGGGTAAAGCAAGCAGTTATCATTAACCAAGTAGGGAGCTACTTATTTCAAAGTGCTTATTTGAAATGAAGCTAAAAGTACCTTTTTACCCTCACGTGTTATCCAAAAATCCTATATAAAATGGATTCAGTTAACACAGACTAACCAATATTTCTTTACCAGGTCTTGTTGCATAAACAAATCCAAACACTATTTCATTAACTCCTTATTTTAAGATCCTTATCTGCTGATCAGAAATACAAAATAAGCAATTCCATACAACCACTCAGGGTGTCCTAGTGTCAAAAGGCTTGTGACTATCATCATTAAAAACGTGAGAGGCCACGCCAACCCGGTTTGATTATATATAGCAGTGGGTTCAACCCAGTGGATTAGTCGGCCAAATAAGTCGGAAAACATGGTTACCTACTAATAAAAAAAAAGAAACAAACCATAAACCCTTATGATCATAAAAAATTAACTAGGTTTGCGTTTTGTAGGCAGAGGAAATTGGGCATCATTCTAAAAAGTGTTGATAAGAAATGAAAAAGTTAGGGAACCTCTGTTTAGTGCAAATTATTTGTCTTTATTATTCGCTTTACTAGGTCGGTTACCCGCGATTGCCAGCGGCAATAAAATTTTTATTAACTCAACTCTTTTCGCAAATTTCCTATCATTTAGTTTAAATTGTTTTCACAATCTTTGAATGTATGTGTTGTTTGGGTTTCCCGGATTCAGTTAACACAGACTAACCAATATTTCTTTACCAGGTCTTGTTGCATAAACAAATCCAAACACTATTTCATTAACTCCTTATTTTAAGATCCTTATCTGCTGATCAGAAATACAAAATAAGCAATTCCATACAACCACTCAGGGTGTCCTAGTGTCAAAAGGCTTGTGACTATCATCATTAAAAACGTGAGAGGCCACGCCAACCCGGTTTGATTATATATAGCAGTGGGTTCAACCCAGTGGATTAGTCGGCCAAAAAGTCGGAAACCATGGTTACCCAAAAAAAAGAAAGCAATCCCATAAACCCTTATGATCATAAAAATTAACTAAGGTTGCGTTTAGTTGGCGAGAAATTGGGCATCATTCTAAAAAAGTGTTGATAAGAAACTGAAAAAGTAGGGAACTTGTTTAGTGCAAATATTTACTTTATTATACGCTATAAAATTTGTAATAGCAATTAACAACGAGTATTATAAATTAACAAACATTAATGATAACGAGCAGAAATGAAAAATATAAATATCAAACAACTTACTGAAGGGTTCAAGAAACCGGACGAATTTGTGTTGTTCAAGATTGTTGAAAATGTGACGCCATTTTAAGAGGGGGGAATCTATGTTATGTCTGAGCTGATGTTGGGGCGGCAAAAGTGATTGTATCCCATCCCCCACTTGCTAAACATAGTGGACTCGTTTCAACAAAGTTACCACAAATTGTCCTTGCACTAATTTAAATTGACAAATTAAGCATTTTCAACTAGGCACGTCGTATGTCGTATGGTACCTGTTAAACAGTTTATGGTCGTGGCGGGTTAGAGCTCGAGGAATGGCGTGATTATCGGGATGGGAACGCATTTGTGTTGTAAGAACCTTTTCAGTATAACACTCTGCCCTTGGTACAATATTTGCTCCCCTATAAGGGAAAAAAATTTGTAATGATAAGTGAAACTAATATGGCATTGACAGTGAGGCCAAATACAAATTAGATTATCACAACTATTCCTTATGCTAAAAAAAGTTTGATACTAGGTGTTATGAGTTTCTTATCTTAATAGTAATCATCGGGATATTAAAATATCGGTCAGTACACATGTCATACATGAAATTTACTTATAAAATAACTTGTCTCACTTATTTCATGAAGTTTAGTTATTTAAATGAAATTTGGCTTATGGTTTAAAAACTTACCTTATTATACTAGTGTAGTTGCTTTTCTTTTAAAAAAGAATTTCTAAAACACGAGACAATGAAACGAACCGAGCCGTAAATTGTGCTACAGGCGGGTGGATTCACCCTTAATAGTGCCCGGTTTGGTTTCTATACAATAAGGTTTGAACAGGAAACATTTATATTTACTTTAGCAAAGGAATTATGTTGATTCGTTTTATTTAAACTAGACTTAGCAATCCTAGGTTGGGCGTCTACTTTATTTGTCTTCTTGTTACTACATGAAGTATGCGAGATCCTATTTTTCTTTGTATTGCTCCTAGACTTTGATCCGCAAGCTTCACTAGAACTGCTTACTCCTGTAGAAGGTGACACAAAATTGTTAGTGGTCTGTTTGTCTTGTGGTTGTACCTGTTTTTGTGTTTTATCTTTTGATGTATCACTGGATTCTGCAAACCTAACTTTCCTAGTCATGTTGATTGGTGTAACAACAACTAACTTATTACTTACAGGTTTCGTACTAGGGCATGTCTCATTAACATAAACAAGCAATTCCTGAATGCGTGTAACAAACTTACAGACAGAGTCTAGGTTACTATCTAAAGGCCTTAGCTCTCTAGCGTGTTCGATGATTTCACGAAGTGTATTAGCATTTTCTTGTGTATGTTTAAGATAGTTTACATGGGCATCTCTATTGTGCTTTACGAGGGGGGAAAGAGGTTGCAAATCTAATTTATACACTTTTGAAGTAACCACATTCGAATTTTGCACATTTTGAACACTTTCAACCACATTCTTTCCTTTAATATGCGCAATGTATTCCTTCAACTTTTCAATTGAGACATTATTTGCTTTCAACTGAGCTTGCAACTCATTTATTATGAAAAATTCCTTAAATTCAGGAGCATCTTGATAATGAGATGGTATGTTGTTTTGAAAACTTTCTTTGCTTTGTTGCAATTTAATTTCAAGAGAAATACACCAATTTTTAAGTCGGGAACATCGTTTCAAAAGTTCGTTGTAAACAACCTTTTCAATCATATCATTCTTTTTAGCAAGCTCAGCTTTAAGCACTAGAGTCTCATTATATTCATCCACGAAACTCTGTTGCATGGATTTATAATCATTAATGGCAGCTAAAGAATTAACAGCAGTATGCACAAGATCTTGAGATATAAGTAGCTCCATTAAACGATCATTTCATGTTTCAACAGTTCTAAAGCAGAATTATCATGTTCAAGAGAATTATTATTTGCAGGTAACACATTATCAGAATGATCATTAGCATACATTACAATATTCATCACATCTTGACAGATAATATGCTCTAAAAGCCGATCATTATCAAGGCTTAATTCTTTTTTCTTAATCTCAAAATACTTCTTATCTAAAGAACATTTGGCAACCTCGGTTTCCATTTAAGTAAAAACGGCTTTCATTTCTTTGAGTTATTTGTTAAGACCGTGTTCAAACATACGAAAATATTCTTTCAAAGTTTGAGCAAAAGCTTTGACATCTTTTTCAAAATCCCCTTTTATACGGTCAACCCCCCAAGATCCTATTCTATTTCTAGTTATTTTGGTGTGAAAAGTTATAGTTTTATCAAATTTATTAACATGTTCTCTAATTTTGTGAAAACTATCTTTTACCAAACTGATTGATGGAAGTTCACGAGGAATTTCCTTCTTTAAAACTAGTTCGGATGGAACTAGTGGTTTTTTATAAACGGGTTTTGAAATAGGTAACCAATATGCCTGTTCTGCTGACAGTTGTTTTTGAGGCAGAAAATGCTTAACAAAATGCTCAAACAGTTTATTTAAAGCCACATAATCAACCGAGGCAATATTAACTCTATTTTCTTTTAAGCTTGGATCATTTTGTTTAGCTAGAATTTTAAACCTACTCTCTTCAGCCAATTCTAAGGTTTCCTCACTATCAGTTACAAATAAAGCAACATGTGTCTTAAAAATAGTATTACAATCATACAAAGCAGGTACTTTCCATCGAGCTTGAGAGAGATACAAGGGATTTTGATAACCAAGTGCAGTTTTGTGAGTTTCATCATAAAACGCTTGAGGTTTTGTTAACATATGCATTGTTTGCGTGGACTGGCCCATTTTGTAAACCACATTGTCTAAAGCTTTGTTTTTCTTTTGTAAATCAATGACTTCATCAAGATATTTATCTTCCTTTTGCTTAGACTCCTTTTTCAAACATTCAACAGTTATTGATAAAATCTTATGACTTTCGATTGTTGCATCGAGTTGTAGTTTTAATGAGTGTATCTGTTTTTCAAAATCGCAACCTTTGCATTTCTGTCAATAATAACCTGTCTTAATTGACCATCAATATACTTTTCTCTATCATTTAAATCAAACTTTTGTCTTTGTTCAAAAAGTTTTATTTGTTCTTTATATCTTTCAAGCTCGGCAGTTAAGGTTTCATTTACAACAATATTTTCCTGTTGCACCTTATTACATTTAGCAACTTGACTAGACATTTCTTCAATGACAGACATTAATAATGTATCTTGTTGTGCAGAAGAACTAGTGCTTTGAACAACTGGAGTTTTAGTTTCTTGCAAATATTGTTCATAAAAAATGATATTACTATCACTTGTTATGTCAACTTCTGTGTCATTGACAAAAGATGGTTGTTCAGAACATTGTGTCTCTTGCACACTTTGATAACTTATAGCATTTTCAATGTTTGTGTCATGAAATGGTACCTCTAAGAGAACATCTAAGTCATAGGAAGATAGATTGGCCATGAGAACTGCCTTAGCCGAGGGTACATCATCACAATCAGAATTAAAAGCGTCAAGATCATCAGTCTGAAATGCTGATGGAGTTGGGATTTCCTGAGATGCTTGAGCGGGAACAATTGTATTCCCATTGTCTGCTAAAAAGGCCAATTGTTCTGGATCCAAATAAGCTCCTGATTCCAAAGCTTCAGTCAGCAACATCTTCTCCTTAAACCATGCAGAGTTCTTGGGCCTTTTTGGTTTAGTGCATTGTCTAGCAAAATGACCTTCCTCTTGACAGTTGTAACACTTAACCATCCTAGCTTGAATTGGAGCCCCTTGTCTGTTAACACCCAGAGTTGTAGCAGTATTCCTTGCCCCATTATTAGCATATCCCTATGTCTGTCTCCCTTGAATTGTCTGAATAGTGACTCTTTCATCTTGAATTGTTGCTTGGTTCCTAAAAATAGACGAGGTTCTCAGCTGATTGTTTGTCTGTGGGAAACGAGGACCAAATATTATGCTCACAAATGCCATTAGCTTGTTCAAATTGGCAATTGGATCATCAAAAGGGTTAAAAGATGGAACAACAAGTCATGAATCCAACTCTAGGGAAGATGATTGCTGAATAGCAGGTGCTTGATAGGATTGTTGCAAAACAGGTGCTTGATATTGTTGTTGATGAACTACTGGAGAAAGAGTTACAACTTGTGGCAGATAGTGTGATTGTTAAACAATTAGTGCATCATAAGAACGTTGTGGTGCAGGAGATGGGTTATTGTTGTGAAACAGAGGATAACTGTGGATAATACTGAGTCGGGTTCAAACAAGATGGAGAATTAGAAACTAAAGCAATCTGATCTGGATACCTTTGTCTTTATAAACGAACTTCATTTGCATGAGCTTCATGTTGCCTTAGATGTGCATACAAGTGATCAAAGTTGGTGGTATGCATGTCTTTTGCTAATTTGACGTCCATGACAAATTTGCTCCATTTAGGTTAAAGATGATTGACAAACTTTGTGTTGACTTGGAGTGGTTTCATAGGCATACCAATCGTATGCATATCATTGATCAGCTGTGCAAATCGCATGTAATACGAATGAATTGTCTCTCCAGGCATAGAAGTGAATGTGTCAAAGTTAGGGGTGTGCACGGTTCGGTTTGGGTCGGTTTTTGGCTAAAACCGAAACCGAACCGAAATATTCGGTTTTTATAAAACCAAAAACCGAAACCGCTCGGTTTTTTCGGTTTCTCGGTTTTTGCGGTTCGGTTTTTCGGTTTCAAACCGTTTATATTTGGTTGTGGCTAATTTATATTAATAAACTTGTTTTACATAGAAAATTGATTATTTTAATAAAAAAAAATTGTCAATATTAGCCTAATAATGTTTACACAAATTTATACAATCTATACTCATCATAAATGTGAGAAACACAGTGGATGTGAAAATAACATAAGATTATGGATCATTGTCAAATATATGTAACGATATTATGTTCAGTAGAAACACACGTATACGACAAAACAAATATATAAACATTAACATTAATACAGTTATATTATATTTCATCCATATTATAAAAAATATTTTAAAATTTTGTTTATTATTTATTTATTATTTTACATTAATTCTATATTATTATAAAATTGGTTTGGATGGTTCGGTTTTAAGGTTCAGTTTTGGACAAACGAAACCGAACGCCAAAAATTTTTCAGAGTTTTGAAAAATTAAAAACCGAACCATCGGTTTCTAGTTTCGGTCGGTTTTTTTGGTTCGGTTGCAAATCGCATGTAATACGAATGAATTGTCTCTTTAGGCATAGAAGTGAATGTGTCAAAGTATTCATACAACTTGGACTCTCGCTCTTGCAATGATAACTCTGAACCTTGAATGAGTAATGTGACTCTATCCCAAATCTGCTTTGCATCTTCGTTATGATTAACCAGATTGTAAATGTCTTGAGGTAGACCTTGTAGAACAATGTTTGTTGTCATGATATCAACTGATTCACGAAGCTTTTCTTCATCTGTAAGGTCATTGTAAGTTCGTGCTCTGACCGTTGCTGGAGTGGTTTTAGTTCCGGGTTCTACAATGGTTCCATATTGGAAATGTCCATTAAGTACAGAATCAACAAGCAACTTGCCATTTGGCTTGCCTTTGATGTACAACAGCATACGACTTGCCCATGAATTGTAGTTTGTCTTATCCAGCATCGGAGGTCTGTTATCAGCCCCGACAACAATGCCATTTTCTGCTAATGATACTCTCATTTTGAATTACTTGAAGTGAATTGAAATGATTCGATCGAATCAGTGATTGATGAGAATTATGTTAAAGTGAAGTTGTTGTGATTTAGGTTTTGTTAATTCATGGGATTTTACTGATCTTGATTAACCGAGAAAATAAATAAATACTTCATGGGATTTTAATAATCCAAGACAAGTCGTAGAAATAACTTTTTAGTTCTGATGTCACAAACCGCGGTCTAACAAATTACACAAACCGCTGTCCAAAAAATTGCACAAACCGCGGTCACAAGTGTGTCACAAACCGCAGTCACACAAACTTCACAAACCGCGGTGTAAATGAAATTTTTTGTAGAGTTTCTTTTCATAAGAATGTAATAAACCTCGGTCGAATGTAACCCTGTAAATCCCAAGTATGACATAAACCGCTGTTACACAGAATACACAAACCGCGGTGAATTCAATTACACAAACCGCAGGCACCTAGATTACACAAATCGCAGTCTCAATTGAATTTGGGCAGAAGTTCGTTTCCTAAATTTGTAATAAACAGCTGAACCTAGTTAACCTGTGAGTCACAAACCGTTGAGAATAATGAAACATAAACCGTTAAGAAATGCCTAAACACAAACCGCAGACAGAAAGATGTCACAAACCGCGGTCACCTCAAGTACACATTTCGCGGTCATCATGCACATTTCGTGGTATTCATACACATTCTGCGGTATTCAATCTTTTCCGGATAACTCACTTTTAAATTACTTAAAACCACACTTTTGACCTTTTTGATCCAAAACCACTTGTACAACTAACTATATCTAAGCTAGATACATCATAAAAACACCAACTTTAAGGTTTTTAAACACGAAAATTTGGTTTTCAAGAAATGACCAATAAACTTAAATAAAAAACTTATAAAAACTTGGTTTTGATCTATAAAACGCATACAAACTCACATAATCACCCCATGACGACTGATACCAATTGATGATATACACAAAATAAGTAATCCTAGATGAGATTTAATAGAAACTAGAGAGAGAAATGATGGTTGGACAAATGTAGAGAGAGAAAGATAAATAACATAAACTACTGTGAGTTACAAATGACCAACACCCTCTCCATGAGATGGAGAGGGCTTATATACTAAGACTGAACTCAATAGTGATGTCCTAAATCGCAATAAAATCCAAAATCTCTTACAATCATTCATTTTGTCGCAGCCCACCACTTGGGGGGAGCACATAATCCAAATTAATCCAAAACATTCCAAATACTAGAATACAAAAACAAGCAAGCAAGTACTTCAAACGAAATCACGCGAGATACTTCTAAGATCTGCTATCAATACTCATGCCAAACTACTCTTCTTTCACTTCAAAAGAAAATGATACTCGAGAACGTTACATTAATGTTGTTGGAGCTCGTAGGTTTGAGCCTTAACCCAAAAGTTGTGCCAATATTTCAATAGTGGACAATAGTGTTATATGACAGTGTAATTATATGCAAACAATCCTTATGCGCATCTCCGCTAATCAATAACCATTATGTCACTTACGCACCTAAGGGTTTCTACCAGTGGGGTGGGAGCACTTAATTAGGGTTAGGACCACACTCATACAACACCGTGGTAGGCGTACCCATCCGCTCTAATAATCACACAAATACTGGGTAGGCGTACCCATCCGATCCAATAATCTTACAAAACTGGGTAGGCGTACCCATCCAATCCAATATACGATGCATCGACATAATATTCACAGAGCAGTCATAAGCACATAACTTGTCCCAAATATAAAACCCATTCCGCACAGATCATTCAAAACACATTTGAGTATCATCTTCCATTGCTAGGGAACACAGAAGTAAAAAGTGGGGCTGACGAAAAAGCTCCACACTTCAAGCAAGTCTTTAGCATACCAAATCTGCAAAACACACAGAAGCAAATGCCAACGACGCCCACTGCACTCGACCTAGTCTAGTTAAGATGCCGAATTAGAATCATCGACCGAATTCCAAATACAATCTTCACGTTTGATGCATAGAGTTTGTAAGACTCGCGTTGTACAATTACAAAACCAAAAACAATTTAGTTGATGATGATGGTTGACGACTTTAACTCCAATAATCATATCAATTCATTCCTCGATAATACATACTTCTATACTATTTAGCGTAAATAGATATGTATATATAATAAATATTTATAATTATTAATTATAAATATATCTTGACAAGTCCATTCGGTACACCTTAGTCACTTCAAAATAATCATTATACGGTTGAAAATAAAACGTTTACTCATAATAAACACTTTAGAGAAGTTTCGAGAAAAATTATATTTTTCGTCTTTTAGTGAATTTATTAAATAAATAAAATAAATAATTAAATATTATTTTATTATTTAAAATAAAAAATCATGTTTTTAAGAAATTCTCTAAGTATAAACCTTTTTACGAAATTTCGACATGACCCGTACGTTTATACAACGTTTTCCCAAAGTTTCAAACCTTATTTTCATCAATTTTCACAAATTCGACACTTTTCGACAAAATTCCAAAATCTCAATCTTTAACACTTACCAACATTTTTTTTCTCCAAAATATCATTCAATATCACTTCGTAAATACATTTCCACTTTCAAAAGTCCGTCAAAATTCCCATAACTACTACATATCGACAAGGGTCCATTAGGACATATATAAGTCCAAAATACTATTTAAGTCCAAAACCAAAGTCCGTTTACATATATAAGTATATACTTATATGTAGAAATAATCTGGACCACAATAAGCCCTCCCATTAAGCAGCGACTCAAATAGACTTATTGGGCCGTGAGTCCATAAACTCCAAAATACGTATATTAAGCTTGAAAATAAGCTAATAAGCTACGTATCGCATTTGGTTACTACCATAAGCCTCAAAAATAGTCCACAACATACGCCATAACACAAAAATAATCAAAAAAGTTATTTTGGGAAGTGGTTCGTGGCATATAAGCCTAAAATAAGCCAAGAAATAGCTTAAAAATAAGCCTGAATAAGCTATACAAGCTACTATCAAAAATAAGCATTCTAGCATCATATATTATCTAACCATCACGACCACAATATCAAAACTACCAAATCCATGTTCTTTCTTTTTTTATGTTACACGAACCAAACACCCCTTTAATCATCCGTTTC